>APFE030124940.1:105223-140756 GCA_000404065.3 Pinus taeda | reverse complement strand
CATTACCATGAAATGACTCAGGATGTTTGAGAGTGGTTTCGGCCTCATTGGATTTCATATGGAGAAAGTAGAATTTTAGATTTCATTCAAAATCCAGCAGACTTATCATTTTTTTCAAGATTTCAGGATTGGAGAATTGCAATGTTTCCATTGAATTTTGTCATGTATTAGGGTATGGAACTCGTATTTAATCAAGAGCACCAATCCCTCTATGTACCTTGATGTTGGTGACATTGGTTATCGAACCCCTCTGGGATTCACTCCCAAACCAGGAGCTTCTGAAAATGTCGCTCCCGCTCCCGTTTTCGCTCTCGCTCCCGTTTTCGCTCTCGCTCCCCACTTTCGCTCCTGTTCAGTTGAATGCAGATCCACCAGCCTCAATCTCACAGCCAGCAAGGACTCCAGTTGTAGGTGCTTCCTCTGCTCAGCCACGACAGAAGCGCAGCCGCATATCTACTCTATCTCAGCGTGCATCTAGTGCAGTTGCACAGCTTGCTAGTGGTACCACTTCTACAGTTGCAGTTGGAGATGATGATGATGAGGAGCCATGGGGCCCCCTGTCTGACTCTGATGATGATGATGATCCAGAGATTGATCAACATGATCTTGGCTCCTCTGGCAGTAGCTATAGCCAGTAGTACTTTTGTTGTAGACTTGTAGTCTTGTAGAGGCCATTTCTAGCCTCCTTGGTTATGTGTTTTTTGTTTTGAGTCTTTGATCATGTATGACAGTTGACTATGTATTGCCATTTGGTACCATTTTGATATAATGGATTGGTTCATGAGCCTACTTTGATCATATGTTGTCTTCCATCTATATTATAATGTTGTGTGTTTGGAAACATGAATGAAAATCTTTAAAATTATGTTTAAATTCTTCAAAATTATGTTTTTTTATCAAAAAACTAAATATTTAATGTATTTTTTACAACGACCGAGTCATTGAAAACGAGTCGGCCGAGTCATTACCGTTTCGGAGTCGGAGTCGGAGTCGGAGTCTTAAAACATTTCCTGTGATAGCACGAGGTTAAGAAGGGAACACACGAGCAAAGATGCATCACAACATGGAAGGCAAGTAAGCTAGCAATCCAAAGTGATGGTTAAACCAACAAAACATTTCAGTAAGATTCATACATATGTATACAAAAAATAGCTACACAAGCATGCGTAAGCAAACAAATACATATATCATTTAGAGTAAACAAGATAGCTGAAATATAATACGACATATGCATGAAACGTGCCGGCTCTGTTATATTAAGAAGTGTAAGTTCTAGCCATACAATACAACCATGACCAACCACTAGTTCCGACAGCGGAACGTTACAGTCACTGTTGCCTGCTCCTTCAAAGAGATATACTAGCTTTGCACAGTGGAGAAGCCAAGGTTCGTTACAATACTGTCCAAGCTTTCTCTAAGATAGTCCTATCAGAAGCTTGGTTGACCAAAAGCCAGTACAATGAGTTATGAGGGACTATTTATAGCAAAGGGTGGGGTGACCCTTGACATTCCCCTTTGTGACCGTTCATCTATCCTCACTACTCTTCAACTACTCTCTGACTGTTACATTCAACTATCGACAATTGAACTTCCACTTGACAAGACGTTACATACAATATGCACATGTACCCATGTGAGACAAAATGGCTTGAGCAAGCCATGCAAGACATCACTAACACTCAGACCGTTGTGGTGAGACCAACTCTTTGACATCCTTGTGATGGTCGATGGTGGTGAATTGATGCCAAGCTTGGTTGTCCGTGATAGTGTTCGTGCGCTCAATGGTGACATCCCGCTGAAAGCGAACTCTTGGCTCTGTTGCATCCAGTTACATTGATATGGCTCCTCTGTCCAACGTGTCTGATAGCATGCGCATCATTGTAACAGACTGATGCATACTGTTTGTGCTGATCTCCAAGCATGTGCTAGTGACTGTGCGCATCAACTTGTTGAAATACATGTTCAACCCTAGTTGGACTTGCTTCTTCTCTTCACCTCGGTGATTGTGCCAAATGGGTGGGATTGCATGCGTGCGCACAATGACATGCATGCTCACCTTGTCTGCTCCATGCCAGCTGCTGGGATGGATCTATAATTTGTACGGGCGCAGTTTCATCAGTATGTGCATGTTGCACCCCCTGTTGTACTTGTTCTTGTTGCAACTCTTCTCTCGTTTGTACAGCTCCTGTTCTCCCCTGAGTTGTCGCTTCATCACCTGCAAATCCTTCGCTGTTCCATTCTATGCCCTCGCGCGATCGTCTTGTCGTGCCGTCACCTCATAGCCTCAATCTCCAAAGCTGCTTTCATCATGAGTGGATCTACTTTGAACTTGCAGCTTTGCTTCGCCTCTATGCTGTCAACAACCTTCCTCTTGCACTTGCCGCATGCAGGTGTGCTGCCTTTTGCTCCTGTTGGTGGTGCTGCTCGCTATGATGTCGTTGCCATTCAATTTGATATCCTTGTCCATGAACAACTTGATGTCTTCGTGGATAGGCAAGTTCATAGACACTTGATCCACTTCATCCTCAGTTGCGCTCTTAACAGTGTCTTTGACTCTGCTCTCATAGAAACCGTTGTACTTGTGCAGCTGGGAGGTGGGCGACACCTGTGATACCTAGAGACATAGTAGCACTCATGGCAAGCAAACTATTAGTTGAAAACCAAAACAAACTTGAGGACTGACTTGCAACATACCTGTGTGACTGTCTGTGAAGATTGCGCAATTTTGATCGGGAGGCTGGGAGATTGACTGCCAAAACTGCGCAAGGCACAGTCCGGGCTGTCGAGAGGCTGACTGACTGTTGGAACTGCGTAATGCACAACCCAGCTTGGCTTGTTGAGGACTGAAACTGCGCAATGCACAATTTCAGTCAACAGTGATATGCAACCAACAAACTGCATTGCGCACTGGGCCCAGTAGGACACTGCCTCCAAGAATTGCGCAATGCAAGCCTGGAGGTCAGTGCTGGGCCAGACTTGCGCAATTTCTGGAGGGAAGGCAGAGCCTTCGCTTTTGAAAATGCGCAGTGCTAGCCGAGCAAGGCACAGTCCGGGCCAAGGCAGCGCAGATCGGCCAACGGGCGACTGAAAACATGAGAGTCTGAAAGCATGATGAGATGAGTGCAAACAAGAGTGAATGATCAGACATGCAAACAACAAGTGCATGATTTTGAAAACGAGAAAGCATGCATGTGTGTGAAGTGAGTCACTGCAACGATGATCGTCCGTGCAAAAACAGTGTCATGCATGCGACAACAGTGAAATGAGAACGAAAACTGAAATGATGCTTCTACAAGCTAACATACATCAAAACGACAACAAGCGCTCACTGAAATCAAACAGACAACACTCACACAAAGCGAAACACAAAAACGATAGAAATGTTGCGCAAGACATGAAAAGCAAGCTTACCCCGAAACAATTGAGCTGAATCTGATGACGATTCCTAGATTCAATGTGGGATGTTCGAGCTGCAAGGTCGACGCGAGGAATGGGATTTGCAGCTTTTGGTTGATGAGTTTTGATAAAATCGAGGTTGTGACACGCATGCCACAAATATAGGAAAAGCGACAGTTGGCGGGATGTTTCTGAAATGATCCTTGCATGTAACCTCCAGCTGCTAAAAATAGATCCCTGAATCAAGGGATGCCTTTGCATTTTGCCTTGGGAAAAGCAGTGCATGAATGCAAATCAATTTTGCTTGGTCTCGGAGGGAACCGGTCAACCTGAAGGGACATGCATCGGTCTGCAAGGCTGGGATGAAAATTTGTGCAGTTTCTGGGCTGAGCAAAGATGGTAGTCCCAGAGGGATTGCACAATTTCTGGGAGGAACAGGTAACTGTCTCCCAAGATTGTACAATTTCTGGGTTGAGCAACTGTCATGGGTCAAACCTTGCAATTTTTTCAAGGAAGCCTGTCTGACTGCATTGCGCAATTTTTGAGCCCAACAGGTTGCCCGACTGGATTTGCGCAATTTTTGCTAGCTGCTGGGCTGACTGTCCGAGAGGGATTGCACAATTTCTGGGAGCAGAAGTTGATTGCTGCCCAGAATTGCGCAATTTCTGGGCTAAGCAGCTGTTCTGGGATGAATTGCACAATTTTTGAGAAGAAGACTCACAGGAAGAATTGCACAATTTTGGAGCCTAGCTGGGTTTGCGCAATTTTTGGAGGGAAGGTTGGTTCCCCTCCAGAATTGCGCAATTCCCAGAGGGAGCTGCTCAACTAGCAACTGACACTAAGTCCGGACACTAAGTGAAGATTGGAACAAACTTGCATACATAGGTTAACAAGTCTCTATGAAACCGCTGAAGCTGATGTGCTTGATGGTGCAAGACATGTTGCTGAGGATGGTTGGTAGGGAGGCTCCAAAATGAAGCTAAGGCAAAATTTTGGAGGGTGGTTGTAGTTGCTACAACAGAAGACAACCTTGATGCTGGTTTGACTATCGTTGACCTATGGGTAGGGTAGAAGGCAAAAGTGTAGACTTGACTGGGCTATCTCCTAAGCATTTGGACAGTGGTGTTGATCATCATATTGGCAATTCAATTTTGACATTGATTGTACTCTCTCTCTCTTACAAATAATAAAGAAGATTGATCAAGGGTTTTCCCCATCTTGAGGGTTTTCCCTGGCTTGGGCCAATTCCTGTGTTCTCTTGTCTTGGCTTCTTTCTTGCATATGATTACTTATGTTCTTTCATCTATTACTGCCAATGAAATAATAGTTTATGCGATTGCTGTTGAAAGGAATGGAATTAATCTTGGGTTCATATGAATCATTAAAGTAATTGACCTAAGCAAAGAACATTTTAACCTAAAATTAACAGTTATGGAGGGAGTGCAAGCTGTCTAGTGTGATTTGTGAAGCAAAGAAGTGTGCAAGCCAGGGACAAGATTCGAAAGGAGATATAGCGGCATTAGACTTAGGAGGAGTATGACACTCCAGCGTGCTAGATGGTCAAGGTTTGTGGAGGAGCAACAAGGAGATCTAGATCTTGCCATGGTAGGCTTGATCGATAGATCAAATCGAGTTGTTGTACATTCTTCACATAGATCAAGAGATCAATGTCAACAGGATGCAGTCAAATAGACAACAACATAACTAGTTGCAGTCGTACTTGAGAGAGAATTGCAAAACTAGTTGCAGTGACAGACAATGTGAATTGGCTAGTTCAGTAAGCAAGGCACAATTCCAGGCAAAGAGATTTTCAGTTTCCTTGACAAGGAAAGGTGTCTAAGGTATTTCTAGCAGATGAAGCTGAGGGTGGCAGTACGGATTAGCCAGTTGCAGAGAGCAGCCAAAGACAATCAAGTAGTCTGTATTGTAGAGGCTACAAACTGTGTACCAATGCCGAGAGGTGATTCAAAGGAAGAGCGAGTAGTGCCAATGAGCAGTAGGAGGCAGAATTACTATCGGAAATGGTTTCTAGAAGCAGGATTGATTTTCCCGCAACAGAACTATGCGGTCTAGTTCGGCGTGCAGAGAAGGGTGCGAGTTGTAGAAGAGAGGCTTTGCTTGAAGAAAAATGAGATTTCCCAGGGGGAGATCAAGACTCATAGGGAGTTTAGCTTCAGAGGGAGCAACCCTATGGAATCCTAGCACTTCAGGATCTGAGAAGTGAAGATACATAGTAGCAGTAGTTGTCGCAGTGATAGTAGCAGGACAGATGCAGTACACTGTGGTGGCAAAACAACAATGAAAACATAGAGGCATCAACAATGTGAGATCAGTAGATGGTTCAACAACAAGTCAAGGGCTGATGAATCAAAGTTCACGTGGTGGCATGGTGGACAGCGAGAGCCAGTTGTATCACAAATGTCAGACACCAACAACACATGTTTGTCCAGTTAGGGAAGGAGAGTAGCAAGGGTTTGTAGCAGGGAGAATTTCTCAGGAAATTCTCACGGGGTTTTCTAGTTTCCATATCCAGGAAAGGGAGGTCGAATTAGCTATCTGGGACGCTGAAAATCAGCTTTGTGATTTGCCTAGAAAGTGCTTGTGCGGGATCTAGAGCGAAGTGTAGGATTTCGGATCTAAATCCTAGGGGCAGAGTGAGTTGGATCTAGGAGCAAAGAAGGGCAGGACGACTCATCTGGAAGTGATCCAAAGGCAGATCGATTTTTGTCCAGCAGATAATGCACATTTCTATACCAGCTGTATGAAATTGCTGGGAAATGTGAATTTGCCAGAGGGCCAAATCTGGATGTTATGAGGGAAAAGTATTTCCCGGTTGAGATAAATTGTTAGAGGATTGTCAATTGGGCATCCAGATTGTAATTCTCTATATTTTGTTGCATAATAAAATAAACCCTCATTTGTTGCACTGGTTTTCACTTCGGGGTTTTTCTAGGGATTTAGTCCAAAAATTATTGTGTCTATTTTTATATGTGTGCATCTATTTCTTAGTTCTTGATTTTACTTCCGCAACATAATTTTTATTGTGAAGAATTGCAATGTGATTTATCCGTTATTTGCCGTATAACAAATAAATTGCTAATTGGGAGAATAAAATTCCAGTTGCTGCAAGTTAAGGAAATTTCACAATAACCACTAGCAGAAACACCAAGAATACTATCAAATGTTGGTTTTGAACACTTGTCCAACCATTTGATATAATGGATACTCTGCAGTCCCCATACTCATCTATAAACCATGTCAAAACTCTTTGAATTTTTGCTTTTTCTTTGATTAATAACAAAGTTGTACCTTTCTCATAGTTGGTTATTGTATCTTTTAGGGGCTTTGTTGATGACCTTAACCAAATCATGCCAATAGGGGGGGTGGCGAAGCATTGATATATTGCAAGGACAAGGAAACCACAACACTTTTGCACCCACCTCATCCCTTCCACTAATACTACAGAAATCTGCTATTGTTCTCCTATATTTGAGGTTTCAAAGATTCAAGAGGAGATGAATGTGTGAGGCCACCAAATGTAGAGGTTGCATTAGATTGAAGGTTTGTTTCTTACCATATGTTTTTTGTGCAACCTCCTCTAATTTGATTTATTTTTGGCTTTGTTTCATTCAAACCCTAGGGAAAATGGGGATCCCCATCGCACCTTTATTGTCAACACTCTTACCTCACAAAGGTGCCTCCTCACCTGGGTATATGAACTGTTATGTAATGACCCATCTCTTATTATAGGGACACAAGAATATTAGCATGCATATCATGCATCCATATGATAGCTACATATGCATGCATCACATGCACTGCCCTAGTATACATATTGGCTAATATTGGAAAATGTATAAGTGTAGGGTAATGAATTGATTATCAAAGTAAATTCCTAACTCACTAGAATATGATGAATATATCGAGTGGGGTACTTGATATGCATAACACCATTATATATATATATATATATATACACACACACACAGACACAGTGGATTATGAATTAAATTTATAATTTAATTTAATTAAAGTAAATAAAGTAATTCATTTCATATACAAATAATGTAATTTTATTTATTTTTTAAATAAGTGATTTTATTAACTTATAAATAAAAGTAATTTAATTAAATTATAAATTAAATAAAATGAGATAATGTTAGCTCTTAAACTAAATAAACAATTGAAACCAACGCTCCATTACATTTATAAACCGCCTCTAAACAAAAGGGAAGGACAATTCTAGAAAGTAGGAGACCGACAATAGAAAGATGTTGAGATGGTGATGAGTTTTGAGACGGTGGATTTTGGGGCATATATGAGAGTCGAGGAGACCATGAGAAGGGGACAAAGGACTAAGAGCACAAAAGGAGGGTTTTATTGCTAACTGTGAGAGAAGCAGAGACTGTGGAGAGAAACACAGAGTCTTGAGCAATTGTTCTTGGGGTTTTGGGCGCGGGGACCAAAAGACCTCCGTTTCGAAATCTTCTGGATCTGGGAACCGAACAGGTTCATCCCAGATAGGCTGGGAGGAAACAATCGGTTTGGTAGCAAGAGCAGGAGCAACTATGGACCATAAATGCCTTCAAACTGATTTCCAGGTATTCTTCAACATTTAATTTTTTAAAATTCCGGTTCAAATTTACCGTCTAGTTAATTGTCAAAATAACCTCATTAAATTATGCCATCCAGTTAATTGAGAAATTTAGGGCTTTAGATACAATCCGGCATAAATTGAAAAAAATTGGGTTCTCTGGTTAAATTGCACAAATAGGGTTTTACATGCTGTAAGGTTGTCCTTGATGACAATCATGAAGGCATATAAATTTAGTGCTTCTACCGCCTCTCCCCCCCTCAAGTTTTGTCACATTTCTCCACAAGGGTGTTAATGAACCTTTTCCCCCATGTATTTTATTGAGCTCTTCATCCCCTTGCCCTCATCATACATTGGTTCACTGACTGTGACCCATATCCTCTACTTCAATTTCTTCCCTTTGATGCCAAGCCCCCACCAACACCATGAAAACAAAAATTGGAATGATAAACCAATGGAACACCATTTTGCTCAAAGCTTAGGTTGACAACCTGCAATAAAACGAGGAAGGAAGTATGGGAAATAGTAGAAGAGGAAAAACACACACAGAAAATACAATAAAAGGAGGGATTTGGGGTTTGCAATTACCTCTAGCTCAATTGAGGTAGATGACAGCCTTTGTTTTCTCCTCCAAGATCCTCTTTCTTCACTCCTCCAAGCTCCTCTTTGCTCTGTCCTCCAAGCTCCTCTTTGCTCTGTCCTCCAAACTCTCACAAAGCTGCCCTCAAAAATCTGCTATCTCATTTTCTCTATTCTTCTCTCTTCTCCAATGTCAAGCAAATGAGATGAAAGAATGAGGAAAAGAGAATTTGAAGAGGTCTTTTAACCCTATCCTCACTCTTCCCTCATCCCTAAATAACCTTAGGTCCACAGGGAGCATGCAGGAACCATGTGCTGGACCATGTAAGGAACTGTCATGGTTCCACAGTGGCAGGGAGTTGTGTAGATTTTGAGGGACCACGGTCCTAAAATATTGGGCTGCGAATTAGCATGCGATCCTATGGTGGTCCCGTCCCAAGCGAAGTTTTGGCCTTTTGACCTGCAGGTGGTTGTGGGGTGGGGGGTTTGATTGTTCCTGTAATGCTGGTCTGTAATTGCTGATCTGCAATGCATTCAGCATATATGCAATGTGTCCATGTCTTGTTTCAGGCGTCCATTTTACTGGTTACTATGTTAATCTCAGTGGGTTACACAGTCCTTGTTCTGCAATATCCACACACGTACAAGTGTGATATAACACAATGTCAATGTGTTTCATACAGCTTATCTTCATCTGTGCCCTCTCTTGTCATTTTCTGATGTTGCCATTTGACCCTTGCTTTGATGTCTTCATAACTGAAGGTTGATCCTGGTCAATGCTATCTTCTTTAGCATTGAATTTCAATCCTGTCGTCCAAAAATTTAATATTAACCGGTGCTTGCACTTTGGAACTTTTCAAATAATTAAATACCATTTAAGTTTTTTGTTAAATTTTTAAATATATTTCTAGTTGCCTTGGTACAATTTGTGTCCAGATGTGTACTGTGCAGCGATGTTCAATGATATGCTTGGTATAGACTGAGAAAGTTGACTCCAGGCTTCAGGTATATATCAAATTCATTTTTAGGGTGCATTAATGTACAAGTGAATGTCAAAGTGAAGATAAAATGAAAGATGAAATTTTGTTACTGTATACTTCTCTTTCACAAATATCTTGCACCACACATTTATGGCATGGTTGTTTAGCATCCTAAACATTGCATTTTCATTTGGTTGCATGTCATAGCAAGAATATTAAACACGCATTTGTGTGATTTTATAATTGCAATATGCCCTTTTTTCTAAAAGGAAAAAAATGCCATATCTATTCACCAAGAGAATGGGAATTACATTTATTAGGTGCTTCCCGCACTATCCATTAAGAAGCCAAAAAAGATTCCAGACTCCAGTCTATCTGTCTATAGTATGTAGAAAAAACTCTCTTCAGCACTAGATTCAGGATCACTGTCCATAGATAAAGTATTCTCATACAAATTACATAAAAAGCCTACATACTGCATCCTAAGATGCTCTCCACACCCAAACTAATACTTTAGTCTCTGATGACAACTAAAAACAAGTGTCATAAATAAAGACAGCATAACAGCCAAACATCTCCAACAGAGACTGATCAAATCAGCTAGATGCTGTTCAGAAATTGAAGACAGATGAGACAGTAGTGCCATTTCTATCTTCCTGTACATATATTGCTCATGTCAGCTCTTGTGCTTCCCTTGATATCTCAACTGCATCAACATTTAATTCCCAGTAAACATGAGACGAATTTTGTCAAATGATTCTGCAATGACTTTTAAGTTTTAACTGGTCAGCTAGTGCCCTAAGATGAATACTCTGCACTTGTATCCTGCCAAGCGTTGAATTTATCACTACTAAGGAGTCACCAAATTTTTTTCCCTTGTTTGAAATCCCTGTTCAAAGCACACTTGAGAAGGATCCTCAAGGCCGTAAACTAAGCATAATTATTGGACCCAACCCCCAGACCTGCTTTAAAACTGACTTTGTGCCTATTTATTGCAATATGTCCTTATTGATTTTTATGATCTAATAACTTTGTACTTTGTCCTAGGTCTGTTTATAGAGAGCCCCTTGGCATCTAGGCATATCTCCTCTATTCTTCAAAAGAGGAATAGATTCTGTGGGTACTCCCAAAATTTTCTAATTTTGCACTTCAAATTTTGCCAAAGGCATGTTTTTGAATAAAATATTTCCCCTTTACAATATTATTACGGATACTTGTCCCTTTAGAGCAATCACATATTCAACGGATGTCTTCATGAGAAAGTTCATGGGGTTTTTTAATTTTAAGAATTCTAGCTCCAAGGCATTCTTGTAATTGACACGGTGTACAGAGTCTAGACAGACAGACCTATATGCTTGCACCAATATCTCTAAGCTTTTGGTGACCTTCAATATTGTCACAGCATTATCCAATCAATAAATGCCCTGTACCATTGTATGTTCACCAGTATGGGCACTGAGGGTAGACTCTTTGATTTGACAAATGCATAAGGTTGGCTTTGAAAAGTGAATCTATCAAAATAAATGCGATTACTGTGATAAGATAGTCCTTTCATTCTTCTCCTATCTTGTTTATGAAATTTGATCTTTTTGGGTTATAGTTGATGATAAATTGTATTTTGATCCCATCTCTAATCCACAATGGGACAATTTTTTTTTCTCATCCAGCTCCTTGTGAATAATCTATGCCAAATTGGACAATCAATGTGTAGTTATTAGTTATATACAAATGAGCATGTACCTATGGATTTCCCATATCATATATGGAATATAATTTACAGGATGAATGGCTCTTTTGTTTCCATCCAATCAGTCTCTTGAGAAATAATTTAACGGAAATTTTTTTACTATTCCAGAGTTTGCTCCATGGGGCCGACTTGCTTATAGATTCCCTGGCATGCAATAATCCATTTTTGGTTTATTTTGACATCCTATCCAATGGATGACTAAGATTCCATATGGTGATAGGCAGTTAAAGGTTGGAATATAATTTACAGGATGAATGGCTCTTTTGTTTCCATCCAATAAGTCTCTTGAGAAATAATTTCACAGAATATTTTTGACTATTCCAGAGTTTGCTCCATGGGGTTGACTTGCTTATAGACTCCCATGAGATAATCCTTTTTTGGTTTATTTTGACATCCTATCCAATGGATGATTAAAGATTCCATATGGTGTTAGGCAGTTAAAGGTTCCATCGTGTTATAGCTTCTATTTAAATACCCATGTCTTCCCTCTGCAATGGAACTTTTTTTTCATCTGTTACTGTATCAATTTCCTTGGTGTCGTTTGACCCGAAGCTCTTTGTCCTTCCTAAACTGAATCCCTTCAATCTTGCTTGAAGGAATCAGGATATTCTTATGCTTTATCACACTTCTTTTCAGTGGATAATTGATTAACCATACAATATTGGGAGAATATTCATTTCTTCTTTTTTATTTTTTCATGTTACCAAACACCTTTCTCACTTCACAAGAGATGAAAATCTTATTTTTTCTCTTTTGGAAGAAAGTATTTATTAATTGATGGTACTTATCTGTAGTTATTAGATCTTGGCAATATGAATCAATTGGTTAGCCTTTAGTTTATTTATATCATAGACCAATTCGTTCTTATTTTCTCCATGAACTCTGGAAAAGAATGAAAATTTTGATTCCAATGAGTCACACACTAAGTATAGGAGGGTTCCAAAATGGTAAATCTAATTCCTATTTTATCTGATAGAATTGATGATCCATGTTAGGGCAGATAAAAAAAGACCAATTAATATTATTCCTAGTCTTCTAAGATCCAAATTTTGATTCCTATAACATCCTGATGGTTTGAACTGGATAATATCAAATAGTCAATCCTAGCTCGAATTTTCTCTAGGGCAATCCTGCCTCCCCTGTTTAAACCATGAGCTAAATAATAATTTCATGGGTACCACCTTTCCAGAGTTGATTCATATCAATATCATCTCTTGCATGTGTCTGGTGATTTCGAAGAGGTTTAATTTGATTTATGCTGGTCAGAGTGGATACTATATAATACATGCATCTATCCTGCAAATATGTCTGAAGCTTACATTATAACATGATTTTGCCTTTCATTGGAATAGAATGACCAAGGTCATTGCCTTTAAAAAACCTTACTTTGATGTTAATGTGACTTGTAGTTTTCAGTTTTTATTTCTGTTGCTGAGCACTTGTTCTATATGTTCTGAAAACATTTGACCAGATCTGTCTTGTACAACATAAGCTGATGAAATAGGTTGCTATATATTCTAATGAACGAAGAGAACTGCACATTCTCCTTTGAATGTGTAGAATCTGCTCTATTGTAAAGCACTATTCTCCATGGTTGCAATATATACAAGAACAAAAAATGGTCAGTTAAAAGACTTAACAAATCTTAAAGATGATCATATGTGCTCGAGTGATACAGAACAACTGAAACGTGTCTATACAACTCCGAGTATCAATTGTTTTCTATTATTGGGAATCAACAAAGTTTTTCTTGGTTGGTCATGCTTGTGCTTCTTGATATATGTATTTTTTGTCTATACAACTTCGAGTATCAATTGTTTTCTATTATTGGGCATCAACAAAGTTCATTTCTTGGTTGGTCATACTTGTGCTTCTTGATATGTGTGTTTGTTGAAGCATGGATGTTTTAAAGGGTAAAATTAAGAGGAAAAAGCTCTGTTCTGTAGAAAGTGTCTACAGATCTGGACCATGTATAGTTGGATGTTTACATCTAGCATGTCTATACATATAGTCAGGTTTTACTGTAGATTATGTTGACCTTGATATATAATATTATTCCAACTAAAAGGAAGGCACTGAAATTTGCAGGTTATTAGAGACAGAAGGTGGAGAGAAGTTGCTAGAGCATTAAACTTTCCTGGCTCAATTATCAATCCCTCCTTTGTTCTCCGCAAGCATTACATAGATTTGCTTTATCATTTTGAGAAAATCTACTACTTCAAAGCACATGGACAACTTCCTTATCCTCCTGGTATGGAGATCTGTCTGCCCCTATGCCGCTAACATCTAGGTAGGTATTATTTTAAGAATGTGTTTTTGATGAGGTGTGATGCATGTGTAGGACCGTTACCTGCTCCACTTCCCATTGTAAAATCCATTGACGATAAGATTGCTTATCAAATCCCAGTTGGTTCAGCACAATCTGTTAAGAAAAGAAGGAAGATTGATCCTACCCAGTTGTTTGGAGGTGTGTTTCTGAAATTTTGTGCATTGTAGGACAAGACATTGTTTGCTTGTTCATATATTTATGCTTGTGCTTTGTTGATTTACAGTGAATCCTGGTGCATCTGTTGGGCATATTACAACAGGAGCAATTGATGGTAAATTTGATAATGGATACTTTATTACAGTAGTAGTAGGGTCAGAAAAACTGCATGGTATTTTATATCATGTGCCTACTGAGAATGCTAGCCCACAATTTGCAACTATTCCTGGGCTTATAAGGAGTGTAGGATCTGAGCTGGATGCCTTGGGGCTTCAGGTGCAAGTCAATAAAAAGAAGAAAGAAACTCCGTCTAAGAAAGATCCTAATGCTCCACGTCCAGCAAAAAAAAGTTACAACTTTTTTTATGCTGAGCAATGTGCCAGATTAAAAAAAAATCATTCACAGACACATCGTGAACTTGCAAGAATGGTTGCCGATTTGTGGAACAATCTTTCAGACAATGAAAAACTGGTATGTCCACTTTTACAGTGTGTCTTTTGTCAACGTTTACTGGATTCAAGAGATCGTCTGTCAAAATGTTTACTTAGACATTTAATTATTTTTTGTAGCCATACATTGAACAAAGTCGGCGTGAAAGGGAGAGGTACAAGAGGGAGATGGAGGACTACAAAAAGAGGCTTAGAGTCGAGGCTCATGGTGAAGTCAATATTGGTTCGGATACTGTTGATGTTGTTGGGCAGGAAAATGAAGGACCTGACGTTAACACATTCTATCAGGATGGAAGTCATGATTATCATGTATCATTGGACACAGATGCAGATATGAATTCTTTCCATATGCATCAGCAACAAGAAGCTGATGTTTCGGTTGCAGAGCCTCAAATATATTCTAACCAAGCAGATGGTGATGTTTATTCCGTTGTCTTGCCCGAGCCACAGGTCTCTGAATTCCAGTTAGAAACCTCTGGCTGTTTGACACAGACATATGGAGCTTCAGGAGATGG
The DNA here is from genome assembly GCA_000404065.3 of Pinus taeda. Classification (NCBI taxonomy): domain Eukaryota; kingdom Viridiplantae; phylum Streptophyta; class Pinopsida; order Pinales; family Pinaceae; genus Pinus; species Pinus taeda. The sequence continues at coordinate 126,011 of APFE030124940.1, read as the reverse complement.
TTACTCTTATCAGAATGCCACACTTCTGCCAAATGTTTGTCAGCCCGGCTTTGTGTCTTGCCCAATGTCTTCAGATCAAGTCCACTGGGTCCAGGAAGGTAGCCATCCTTTTTGTGTTCAGGAGGATCCTCAGGTCTAGACTCTGTACCGAGAGTCATTTTGAGTTTAGCAGAATTGTTCATATCCTGATGAAGTTTTAAATTGCTGGTCACCTTGAAGGACAGTTTTGTGAAATAATTTTCTTGTCCTTCCTGCTTCAGTGATATTTGGATCTGAGCAGAAGCGGTTGCTAGTTTTCATGTATCATATGGTTATTAAAGCACATCCTGTAGTTTGTTATTTCCATGAGGCCATGAGGTTCACATGATGTGCAGCAGACATTTATGAAATCTTTTGTAGTTTTTTTGAACCTGATTGCATGACAGCTTGTTTCTTCGAAAGAAACTTGTTTTACATGTTTCTCAGAAAAAAAGGGAGTTCTTGTATGGGAAACTGGAGAATCTCACAACAGTGTAAAATCAGAAAGTTTTTTGAGCCATATATGAATTTAATAAATTATATTTTGAAAGTATTTTACTTTACACGAGGTACTATTTAGCAATTCAACTGGAGACAATACTATCGTCGATACAATCAAATCAAACCAAACCAAATGGGTTTTATCTCTCTGATTCAACTCTTCTATATCGGGTGCATACCTCAAGTTGAAGTTTTTGAACCTTGAATGTCCGTGGGATTAGAATACTGGTATGGGATCATTTGAAAGTGAAATCCTTGATTTGTAAGGCAAATTTTATGTTATTTTATATTTCAATTGGGGTAGAGATCAACCTCCACTAGTAGATGTGTGTTTATTCCATGCCACAATGTCCATGAAGGTAGTGCTTTCTTGTTTGTTTTGGTACTGGAAAGTGTAACGTATGACTACAAGTGGGTTTAGATACTATATAACATTTCTCTGTTAGAGCTTTGTCAATTTGGCCAAATCAAAATGTGTTCTTTAAATTTGTCTCCCATCCAATGTTGTCATTGGCACTGGGGTTCAGAAGGGCCAATTCCTGAGAGATTTTAATAGTTTTGAAGTCTGGGTGAAAGGTGTTTTGATTTTCATGCTTAAACATGGTATGTTCTGTATCAAGTTACATATGCCCAACAGCCTTTTATTTATTCAAATTACTCGTGACGTGCACCTTGTTGTTTGCTTTAGTTAGCTTTAGTGCTTTGATGCACATGCAAAAATTAAGCTTAGATGATTAACTTTTCATTGTTTTATGGAGAGACTCATGGCATGACATTTTTATGGGATTATTTTTCGAATCTTCCCCTCATAGTTGCTGTATTTGTATTGCTTCAACCTTCATTCTTTGGAAGGATGAATGAATCAATGAGCATTATTAATACTTAATAGATCTGGGTTTTTCCCTTCTAGATCTTTGATTCCTCTTTAGACTTTGCATTGTGGTTGGCCTCATTGCTAAGCTATAGATCTCGGTTCAACAACCAAATATCCCATTGTACCACAACCTAAGATATTTGAAAGAAAAATTTTGTTGGAAGTTGAAGTCAATTGTGATTTGCTTGTGGCTTGATACGTTGGTGCGTACATGACTTGTGGATTTGTATGCACAAGTTAGGGTCAATTTCATGGCTTGAAAGGGCACCTTCCTTCACCAACTAAAGATTATTTTTTGCAACATATTTATGCTCTAAGTTGTGCCCTTTTATTGAGCTACAAAACCCCCTATTTAATAGTGATTAGTTTTTTTTTTAATAATATATGAATAATTAATCTTTTCGACTGCTTGTAGTAGTTGAAAATCTCAAATCAAAGCTCTATGCCATAGTACCACGAATTGAAGCATGGTTTCCTCTCCCATGGTATTTAATTATCATGATTGGAAGTTGAAGGTCCAAATATTTTCTAGGAGCACAAGCTTATATTGAATCACGGTTGGAATTGAAGTTGAACTCATAGATGATGTTGAAAACTCAAAATGGTTTAATAGGTTTGATGAAGCATATTGATTACTATGACTCTCTATAACCCTCAACCTTCTCTTCCACATTGAATCCATAAAATCACCCATTAAACTTTGGAGCATGCTATGACAATTTAGGAAGCAGGTTGTATTGAGAGGTTGTTCATTGGAGAATGAACTCATTAGTGTGAGTCCAAGCAACGTTGACACTATCCAATATTTCTTCACCAAGTTTAATTAATGAGTTTGTAGCTCAAGTTGTGTGGAAGTGAGAAGAATGATAAACAACTTGTTTTGACCATAATTGGTCTAGACTATGTTTTTTGCTTCCACTTTCCATGCTACCAAGACTGTTCTTGGAACTAGAAAAATTTCAACTCTTGACAACTTTGTTGTAGAACCATGAAGGGAGCAAGACATTCTTGCACAAACGAGGACCTTCAAGACTTGAAAGGCTCACACATTTGTTGCAAATCAAGGCAGAAATGATTCAATGTTGTTTGGAAAGTTGTACAAACAAGAAAACTAGAGAAAATAAGGGCACAAAATAGGAATATGAATCTATTCATGAGACCTCCAATTCAGACGTTGGAAAGCTGAAGTTTGAGAAGGTCAAGTGTGCCTATTACAATAAGCTTGGACATGATGAATGTGTTGAGAAATCAAGATGCTTGTAAATTAGGATTGATTTCTCTAAACTATATAATTACTTGTGAATGTTTGTTGGCTTCATCAAACAATTACCAAAAATGTACAAAACATGAAGATCACAAAGACATGAAGGACACAAGAAATTAGGCTCCAAGCCAAGGCAAAACCCCATGAGGGGAAACCCAAAAATCCTTTTCTTATCGAATATGATCAAAGTGAGATATCCAAGAGCGAAAGACCTAGACGAACACTGTCACAAAGACCCAATCCAACCCTCCAAGTTAATTCCAACAAATCAAAGTCAACTTTCGTCAACTCTTTGTTGAATTTTGGTCAGTCCCTGAAATTTTGGGCCTATAACAACCTCAGAAAACCACATAAAAAAAATTAGGGTAGAGATCAATTTGTCTTCTCTCTTTTGACCTCGCTTCTCCTTTGACATTGTTGATTTTTCTTCTTGTCTTGGCACAAAAATTGATGTGAATGAATGGTCTCCCAAATGGTCAAGTTAACTTGTGTTTATACATGTTTGGGAGGGCTAAATAACTACCTCACAGACTGACTTGTCCAAAGAGGGTTGACTTGGTCTTGTGAAGTCACTTTGACTCAATAATAAATTTCTTTTGTTTTCTTACAAAGAAGCCAAATGAAACTTGACCCAATTATATTTTTTTTGACTAATAAAATATTATTTTTAACTCAATTGACCCTATAAGCATGAAAAACATGCTTTGACTAGAAAATAAGTAATAATAATGAATATAATGAATACATCAATAGTACATTTGAATTACATTATGAAGACCGACACTAGTTACATTTCCAACACTCCCTCTTAACTGGGAGGTATTCATAATGACACAACATGATACTCTCAAATTAAAATATTCTCAAAGAAGCGTTTAGATTGATAAGCATCATCATCATAACCAACATTGTCAAAAATAACGAGGCTTTTGACTAATAAGCTCTATCTCTCCACTAGATCAGAGCACAATGTTGGGAGTTCAGACACCACCACTGCCTCTCTAGGCATATACCCCATTCATATGTTCCTCACAATATTATTCTCATCTTGGATATCCTATCCTCAAAGAATGTTGGTCCTCAGGATTATTCTTATCTTGGATATAAATCCTCAAAGAATATTCGTCCCAGATGTTTATCCAATCCACCATTCTCCCTACCAGTGCCTTCCCTAGGCTTACGACTATTAGTCCTTGCCATAGTGCATGACACATGGAGAATACAATATTCGTCCTCACTCCCTCTCAAATAGGGAGGAATAACCACATGCCTAAGCTCGTCTAAAAAATACTCATCAATGCATCGACTACATGTTCTTTTGTGGAGACTTGTTGTAGTGTCTTGGCTCTTATATATGTCACATCATAATGAGCTTCAACCTTCCTAGTTCTCTGTCAATCTTCATGTAGCTTCAATATGTCATCAAGGAGACAAACTTCTTCATAGCTAGTTACACAAGCCTTCACATCTTCTTCCTTTGTAATTGAATTATGCTTTCATGTTTTTTCAAGAAATTATATCAACTTCTAATCATTAGTAATATCTCTATCAACATCAGTGCCATCATTCAATGTGTTCCTAGATCGAACCAATCACCTGCCCATACAACAACATAAAAACTCTTTAACTTCTTTCATACATTTGTCATCTTGTCTTTTTGATCACGAGTTTCTTTAGTTTTTGCCAAACTTCAAGATCTAGAAACTCCCTCTTTCCAGCAGAGGTAAGTGAACTTCTTGCTTTCATGCTACCACCTAATCAACCTCTAACTCCTTAATCTTCATATTTTGCCATGTTCTTCCAATTCTTCCATATGCTAATCAAGCTTAGATAGATCATGTCTTGACCCAGAACCTTTATTAGAAGACTATGAAAGAACAAAGGGGCAAAGTACAAAGATAGTAGCAAAAATAGTAATCATGAAAGCATAGAGTACTTATCTTTTGAAGTAGATTAGTTCTCTCTTAATCTTGGGCCTTGTTCCAACATTGACGCGATGTCATTCCTGTCATTCTTAAGAACTAGGTTTTCTTGTTATAATGGAAATGATTAGTTAGGGTTTTTGTTCTTAGGATTTTCTAACTTAAATATTTTTCTAGGGTTTACTAACCCTAGTTTCTTCAAAGTCTTCAAGATCTTCCATTTTTGAAAATGCAAATTCTACATGCATGCTAAAACCCTAGATATGTTATTCACATCAATCTTGATAATATCAGTGACATTTCATGAAATATCGCGAGAATCACAATATTTTTAAGGAAATGATATATTGGCAGGGAAATATTGCGATAATTTCAAAATGTCGTCAAAATATCATGCGACAATGGTAAATATCACTAGACGCACAGGGCCACTGCTAAAAAAACAATTTTATTTTGGTTTTATTTGGTCATTTTTCTTTTTTTGGTCTTGGAGAAGGAAGGGGAAGAGCTTTGTGGTGGTTTTTAAGGAGGGATTGAGGATCAAAAAACCATTATCATCACTAACCAAAAATGTTTTGTGGATCAAAGATTTAAGATCAGTGAGACAAACTTCATTTCTTCCATTAACATGTATGTTCTTAAAACCCTTATGTTTCTTGCCCGCCAACATTTTGCTTCTTTGTTCTTGTCATTTGCTATGATTTTCATGTCCATGAACCAATGCAAGGGTTTCTCCATATTTGGACAAGAAGCTTCATTTTTTTTGAACTTTCTTATTCACCCTCTTATTGCCATTTTTCGTTGCAAATATTGTAGTAGAAAATTGATTTTTTAAAATGAAGTGGTTTTATTTTTGTGTATGAGGGGCAAGGGAGGGGGGTTTAATGCCAATTTTTTGTTTTTTTGGTGCCCTAGTTTTGAATTTTGTGTCTTGATGTTGACCATTAATCCGCTACAAATATGTGAAAGCCCTTGGACTCATTTTGGTAGTATGGGGAACCTAATGGTGGGACAAATCAAACATATCTCAAATGCTAATTGTGTGGGGACATGATGATAAGAACGATTATGCGATTGAAATACCATTTGGCTAGACTCTCTAAACATGATGTTGGGATTTGTAAGGAGTCTAGCATGGATCTTATAAGAGTTGCACTTGACACAATTGAGGAAAAAGACAAAAAGAAAGAAGAGACAACTATGAACAAGGTTGAACGTGCAAGCAAATATTTAGGGATCCATATATCTACTTCTAATTTTGAGTCTAAGGGTAGTGGGAGGGGCTCCATAGCGCCACTTGCTAATGTTAGTAACTTATTGGGAATGGGAGGTCATCATTTTTTTTTCCACGAACCAAACGTGGAACACAACCTTCCATAAACTCAATTGTTAGAAAAAAGTGAAAGAAGTAGACATAATTATGGGAGGTGTCTTTTCTGGGGTGGCTTACCTCTTAGCATCACCAAAAAGAATCCATTTTGGCAACCGATGTGTGATGCTATTGCTATTGTGGGCTCATGGTACGAAGGTGATACATATGAGGAATTGTAGGGGCCAATCTTTAAAGCACAAAAGAAAGATATCAACTCTAGATTGGCGGAGTTGAAGCAAACATGGGAGGTGTCTGGATGCACAATGATGTCCAAAGGCTGGAAATATAGGAAGGGTAGGAACCTTCTAAATTTTTTGGTACATTATCCTAAAGGTACCATGCTTATTAAATCAATGGATGCATTAACACATAAAATATGCAACATTGCTATGTGAGTTGTTAGATGGGTTCGTTCGGGAGAATGGTGTGTAGAATGTGGTGCAAGTCATAATAGATAATGTAGCTAATTATGTGGTTGCTGACATGATGCTTATGGACATGCACCACACATTGTTCTGGACTCCATGTGCAACACATTGTATCAATTTGCTACTTGAGGATATGGGGAAAATCTCCTCCATCAAGGAGGTGATTGACATGGCTAGGAACATCCTCAAGTTTATATATAACCATGCTTTTGTTCTTAGCCTGATGAGGATATGCACCAGAAACAATGAGTTGCGGCATCCTGCAATCACATGTTTTTCCACCAACTTTATTACTTTTTAGTGTTTGCTTCGATGTTAGTTTGAGATGAAGCAAATGTTTGTTTCTGATGAGGGGCGTGATTGTAGATGCAATAAGAGACATGATGGGAGAGCCATTGCAAAAATGGTGTACATTGACACATTTTGGCAAGGAGTATAAGAAGTGTGCCCAATTAGTGAACCTATAGTAAAGGTTATGAGATTGGTAGATGGAAATACGCCTCTAATGGCTTATTTGTATGAAGCCATGGATAAGCCCAAGGAGATCATTCATGCCTATTATGCAGACAAGGGTTCTAATAGGTTTAATAGACATATGATGTTATGGAATGTGATTGATACTCGGTGGATAGGGTTGCTTTATCAACCCATTCATGCAACAACACTTTTCCTCGACCCTACATTTTCATACAAATGCGGCTTTGATTTTGATGGCGAGGTGATGGAAGGGAACCATAGTTGTATTCATAGGATGGTGCCTAATCCTGAGCTTCACAACAAAATCAATTACTAGATACATATGTATCAGGATGATGTTGGCCTATTTGGCTTTGATGATGCTATTCGTGAAAGGATCCTCTTCATGTCACATAAGTGACAAGTCATGACTCATTAGAATTTTCAATTTAATAATTTATAATTCTATATTTTTTAAATTCATAATGAAGTTTAATTATGTTTTAAGTTTTAAGTTTATTTATTTTGTTTTATATGTTTGGTAGCGAAGTTATGGTGTAAGGGAACCAAATCTGTAGAAATTGGCCATCAGAATCCTGATTCATGTAGCTCTTCAGGGTGTGAGCGCAATTGGAGCGTATTTGAGAAAGTACACTCAAAGAAGTGCAACGAGTATGCTGTATAAATTTGAGCTTAAACCTTCAATTGAGCAATTATATTTATTGTAACATATGACCCTTAAGTGTTAAGACTCATTAAATTTTTTGACACTCTTATAGGTTGAAGTTCTCACACCTTAATGATTTGGTGTATGTGCATTACATTCTCCAACTATGAGTGAAGCAAATAGAGAAACCGTTGGATGTGGATGTTATTTCCTTAGACAATATTGATGTGTTGTCTAAATGGAGGGTGGAGTATGAGGTTCCCATCATGGAGGAGTCACCTACATGGTTAGAGGAGGAACCATTAATACATGGGCAACAAGAGGACTCGAGGAAGAGAAACAGGGGGAGTAGGAGGAGCAAGAGGAGGAGGATGAGGAGACCATGGGAGCATCAACGACAACACCATATGCTACATATATAGGAGAGCATAACTCCATACCCAACAATCATCATTTGACATTAGGTGTAGGGCCAGGGCCTTCTACTACTAGGGGAAAGCTTGACAAACAACCCATCATATTTTCATGTAAAAGGAGGAGAGGGCACTGATATTAGATAGTTCGCTGTTAGTTTTGTTTGTTCATATAAGTCATGATGATGAGATACTTTTATTGAAAATTGTAACTAGATTTGGTATTCATTATGAAGTAATTGTAATCATGACATTATATATTCTTTATAAATAAAGAAAAAAGAAAAGAAAAAGAAATTATATTTTATTTTTAGTGTATGGGTTTCATACTCAAGTTTGAGTTAAAAGCATGTTCTTCGTGCTTTTAGGTCTTTCCAGAATAAAGAATAATATTAGTCATGTGTCATAAGTTCCATTTGGACACATTGTAAGAAAGAAAATATTTATTGTGTCAATAAAAGGCCATGGATAAGCCCAAGACCATGTTGGACCAAGGAGCAAATCAAGTCAGCCTAAAGGGATGGAATTTGACCCCCATGAAAGGCTATATAAAGGAGAGCAATTCAACTCTTTTGGCACACTCACTCAAGCAAGTTTGATCTGCAATAGTGAAGAAGGAAGAGTGTAGCTAGAGGGACGAAGAAGAAGGATATAATACAAAATTTGTCTAAAGATCATCTTCTCTTGTTTCGCCCTAGGGTTTGTGAAACTGCTAATTGCAAGGGGTCGAAGTTTTGTTGTTGGAGGCCGAAATTCTATGAAGCAGTTGCAGGGGGTTGAAGTTGTAGCATCAAAGTAGTACCGAAGTTCTGGAAGTTGTCTCAAGGAAGATATTGTTGGGGGCTGGCTTGGGGCTTGGAGGGTTTGTTGGCTCTGGTCATTGGGTCTTGGAAGTATCTTTTGTAAGAATGTTCTAAAGAAGAAGAGAAGCATTTTCTGGGTTTTCCCCTTGGAGGGGTTTTTCCCTATGTTGGAGCCTATACTATTGTGTATTTTGTCTTGTTGTGATCTTCATTGTTTTGGTAATTGCTTGATGAACAAAGATCTAATAAAGTAATAAAAGACCAACACATATCATAAGTAATTATCAAGTTAAGGAAAATCATCTAAATACATAAGTCTCATGATTTTCCATCAACTTTTATATATGTGATGCTATTTTGTATTGGTTCTCCACATTTCAGTCCTTGATTGGACAATTGTTATGGATCAAAATGATTTGGTATCGCCTTTGATGTATCATTTTTATTTGACATCCACTACATCATATATATCAATGCTTTCTTCATATTTATGTGCCAATGTGTTTATTTCATGTTGTTTTTGCTTTATATGTTTAAAAATCTAGAAAAAAGGGAATATATAATGCCTTTTTTTATGTTTGTTGATATGTTATGATATTTTGGCAATATTTTCACCGATATTGCCAAAAAAATGTTTTCAAGACCCTCACTGATATTTTTCCAATGTCGATATTATCAACACTGATTCACATGCTTTCTATACAAGAGATTTCATTCCTTGATCATAAAACCTAGTCTTCTTATGTAAGGAAATAATTTGTATTCTAACATATCAACAATGTACACAAACCCTTTTTATAACACATCTTTATCTTTCAAGAGAGAAACTTATTCATGAACTAAAAGAATTGACATTACATGTAATAAAGTTAGAATAGGTCATTGTTACAAAGAATATACATACCACTTTTAACACTACCTGTCCATCCTTGCAAAGATCTAATCCTTTGACCTTCACTTTGGCATGTGTCCTTGTTCTTCCAATAGAGATAGTATAGACCAAACTTCATTGGATTGATTTTGTTGATGTAATTCATCACTGCTTCATGTATTGGTATCACAGGGATAAACTTCAAAAGTCATGTCACAGTTCTTCCACAGAGCTCCCAACATTTCGGTCTAGGATACGAACCAATAAAATTCCTTTGGGTTGCTAGCTTTTTCTTGGCTTCATGGATAGGTTGGATTCATTGATGTAGTAGGTCTTTCTTTTATGTATTGGAAGGGAGGTTACATAACTGTTTCTCATACTTGTGCTTCACATATTTTGTATGCCTTCAAATGTTTTATCATAGTTATTCCACATAGTCCACAAAGTTTTGGCCTTTAGATGATTTACATTTCTTTTGTTTCTTCGACAAGCTATATACCATAACAAGGTGACCTTCAAAATTCTGTCCTTTGTGCCTTTCCACTTTGAGGCTTTCTAGATAGAAAGGTCTGACTTCATTTCAATGTTAAAGGAATGGTGGAAGAATATCTCAGTATCAAGGCAAAGCCATATGGAAACTTTCCAGCTGAAGTTGAAGGAGCTCAAGAAAAGGATTAAAGATTGGAACCTTTCTGATTTTGGCAATATTCACAAAGAAAACCACCCACTAGGGGATGAAATATGGGCAATTCGGAAGAGAATTATCTCAGAAGGACAGACGGAGACCCTTGCATCACAGGAGGGCCGGGTCCTCAATGATTTGGAGAAAAGACGGAAGCATGAGGAAATCCTGTGGTGACAAAAATTGAGGATCCATTGGCTCAAAGAGGGGGATCACAACACTAAGTTATTCCATAGAAAAATGTTAAAGCACTAACAGGTAAACCATATCTTCTCCCTCAATGGATCAAAAGGAAATTGACTTGTCCAACACAATGAAATTTCAGAGGAATTAATCTCCCATTTCCATACTATGTTCACAGAACCAAGTTTGAAGAGGAGTGAGGTCATATCTAGGGTCACACAATGTATCCCTAAATTAGTTACGACAGATCATAATGAGGCTCTCATGGGGAGATTTCTTATGCAGAAGTAAAATAAGTCGTTCGTGCTCTTCTTTCAAATAAAGCTCCGAGACCTGGTAGATTCACCTTAGAGTTCTTTAAAGCTGGTTGGCACTTCCTCCGAGAAGAAATTCATGAGGTGGTTGAGGAATACCATCGATCCCAAAGGATCTGTTCGGGACTCAATGCCACCTTCCTCATGCTAATTCTGAAGAAAGGAGCGGTGGTAGATCCAAACAAGTTCAGAACAATTTCTTTATGCAAGTTATTTATAAGATAACTTCAGGAACTATAGTCCAACGTCTCAAACCCCTAATGAAATCTATCATCAAACTTGAGCATACAACATTTGTGGAAGGACGACAAATTATGGATGGGATTATAGTGGCTCACGAAGCAGTCCACTCTTCGAAATCATCTAGAACTCCATATATGGTTATTACACTTGACATGTTTAAAGCTTATGATTTTCTAAGCTGGAACTATCTCCTTTCTATTCTTGATGGTTTTGATTTTTCTCATTCATGGATATCCTGGGTGAAATCATTGATTGAAACACCCTTCTACTCCACCATAAACAATCACTCTCCCTCTTGACCTTTACGAGGCTCAAGGGGCTTGAGGCAAGGGGATACACTCTCTCCCTTCCTTTTTATTATTGCAGCTGGGGGGCTGCGCAGACTCATGAAATTTGCCTCCTTGACCAACCGTCTTTAGGGGCTACGGTTATCTCCAGAGGCTCCCCCAATTTCGCACTAGAAATTTGTTGATGATAACATTCTATTTTGGAAGCCAACTTTAAGGGAAGCTAAGTAATTCGATTTCCTCCTCGAGAAGTTCTATTAGGCCTATGGAACAATCATTAATGGGGAAATATGATATTTTCTTTTTCAATACTCATCCCAGGGTTAAAAATCATTTGGTTAGGACAATCGGATTCCGCATTGGCTCACTTCTAAGCACTTATCTTGGAATCCCCTTGGTATCCAATTCCATAAAAGCAACATGTTGGAAATATCTTTTGAATCACATTGAATAGAATCTCTACAGTTGGTATTTCAGGGTTCTAAACTTGGATGGAAGATTAATTCTCTTGAAGGTTGTTTTGCGGGGCATCCCTGTCTATCTTCTTCCGAATCTTCCAGCCCCATGAAGTATTTACAAGGGCATTATTTCTAAATTTTAGAAATTCCTATGGTCGGGTGCGCAGATCGACAAGAAGTGGTCTCTGGTGGTCTGGGAAAAGTTATGCAGGCCTAAGACTCATGGAAGCCTAGGTATGAAAGATCCATAGATTCTATCAAAAGTCCTATGTGCTAAGATATGGTGGAGGTGGCTGCAAGGAGTTCAAGAATTATGGAAGACCCTCTGGTCTTTAAAATATGGCCGAACCATTAACGTCGACCCTCTATCCAATCATCAACATTTTTTGGGTGGTTCCTCTATTTGGACTTTGGAAAAAGAAAATAGGGTCATAATCCAGGACCATGGTTTCTGGGAAGTTAGGAATGGTCATAAGGGAAAATTTTTGGAGGAGAATTAGATGAAATACTCCAAACTAAGTCAAGAGGAAAATCTCAGGGAAATTCAGATATTAACCTCTCAATTAGGAGCAAGGTGCGTTAAATATTTCTGATAGGATAATAGCAGGTCGACAAAATGGAGAGTGCAAAAGTATCAAGTGCATTGGCCAGATCATGATCCCCCCTGGCTTGGGAAGCATTGTCCTCGATTCTCTGTGAACAACTTATACTAAATTGTGGTGATCCTGATAAAATCAGATGGGGCCATCTTCCTAGGGGCATGTACTCTCTCAAGGAAGCATATACCATTCTCTCCACTTCAACAGATCCGACGCAAGATACTCTTTGGAAAAGGATTTGGTACTCAGGGCTCTGGCCAAAAGTCTCCTTCCTCTGGCTCATCAGTTGTGGAAAAATTTTAACTTGGATAAGCTCCAAGAAAAAGGATTTTTCGGTTCGTCCTGATGTTCACTTTGTGCTAGTGAAGAGGAAACAACAGATCATCTCCTCAAATTTTTCTCTGTGGCAGTAAATCGTTGGAATAAAATATTATCATTATTTGGGGTTGTCTATTGGTCTGAGAACAGTTTGAGTGAATCACTAGGATTATGGTGTTGGAAGCCTTTCAAGAACCCCATAGTTAATAGATCATGGTGCCTCTCTTAGGGTTTTGTCCTTCAGAATCTCTAGAAAGCCAAAAATCAGGCGGTGTTTCGTTTAGAGGTCATCAAGACCAACCAGGTTTGGGAAGTAACAATGCACATTATTAAAGGGTCTATCCTAGCTGATCACTGGTCTGAGGAGGATTGGAGGGATGGGGATCGAGAGTAGCTATCCTTAGGTATTTGGATATCAACCCCCATTTAATCGCCTATGGGTCTGATTGCTTGCTTTCCATGAGGGGGAGCTCAATCAATACTTTTTCCGACCTTCGTCGGACTTCTTCAAGCTAAATTTTGACGAAGAATTTAAAGGAAATTTTGGCCCTGCGGGTTTAGGTGGTTTGATTCAGAATGACATGGGGAGGGTGGTGAAATTCTTTGCCACATCATGTGTTAATACCACCAACAATGTAGTTGAATTTCTAGTACTAGAGAAGGGGCTCCAAATTGATGTTGAGATGGGATTAGAAAAGTTATAGGTCTTTGGAGATTCTCAAATAACAGTCTCTATGCTACACAAAATTATCAATGGGTCTCCCCCAAAAAAGGTGGTCAACAATTGGAGGTTGGAGCTCATCTGTGAGAAAATCCATTCATAATTATCCACCTTTGATTATGTATTCACGAAACATGTGAAAAGAGAGGGGAATCAAGCAACCGAAAAGCTTTCCAACTGGGGAAGTGAAAATCAAATCCATGAATTGATCCATAATTTGTGTTTCAGTTCTCGATCCCCTCATCTTGATGAGTTACGCCATATTGTACTTAATGAGGAGGGTTCCCCGATGGGGGTGTTGATATCCAAGATATTCTCAATGCGTAGGCAATTAAAGGTCGTATAAGGTAGATGGGGAGGAGAAATGCATCTGACCTCCCATTACGTGAACGTAAGGTGAAAATATTTGTGCGACATGTGAAACTTCATTCACCCTCTGCTAGGAGTTGTTCTGGTAAGGTAAGGTGTTTAATAGCGCATGTTGGGGTTTCTATAGTTTATATTGAGCTCGTTGAGTGGAGGTTGCTTGACTTTGGTTTGAGTTGTTGTAGTTTGGTTGGGTTCTTCATCATTAGGTATTCTTGGAGTGGTATTGATTTCGACAGCACTGGTCCCTCCACTCTGGTCAGTCTTCAAAAGTTTCAAGTTCGTCTGTTGGCACCCATTTTGTCACTCTCGTCTGCAGGTTGCAGGATAGGGTGGTTGGTCTTGGGTTCTATCTAGTGGTGCTCGGTAGATTTTCATCTAAGCATCTTCTATGGTTGGGGTGGTTCCTAGGCCCTTTTCTCATGTTGAGTCTTCTGGTCATTCTCGTCTCTCTGGTCTTATCCTTTCCCTCTACATCGCTTACTTGTTGGGGTGCTCTTTCCTAGGTCTCACGTGGATTTTAGTTCGTGAAGGCGGTAGCGAGGTTTTGTCTTGGTCTGTTTCATGTGAGGCCAAATGCTTGGCTGGTTTTTTGATCATTTGGGTTATTATCATTAGTTCTTGGAGGTCTCCGGGGGGTTTGGTGGTGTTGGCTCTGGATAGGTTCTCAGGTTTCTGGGTCCTGGGGTGTATTCAGTTGGCCTGTGAATCTGCTTTATGGTGTCTCTCCTATCAGCGGAGAGGTAGAGCCATTGGAATGGCTAGTGTGGAATTCAATTGTGGTCGAGGTCTTCTCCTTCCAGGATTGTGCACGGTGGCAATCAATTTTGCAGGGGTGGTCCTTGCTGGTTAATTTGGGGTTGGTGTCAGGGCTTCTTTGGATTTCAGTTTGATGGAAGGGTATGCGGTGTGTAGTGGGTCTCATCCTAGGGGTGTCTTGTGTTTTCATCATGTGTCTAGTTCCGCAAAGTTCTCTCTCCCATCCCCTGAACAAGGGCGTCTTGGCCAATCGGGGTGGCTTGAGCAGATTGTTGGAGGTGGCGTGGGGGAACTAAACCACTGCAAGATTCAAGCGGGGAGGGCGTGTCATATATGGTGTGGTCAAGGCATCATCTGGAGCTCGAGGTGGAAAGGGGGGTGCGGGCTCTAGGTGGGTTGGTTGTGCAACTAGTGACAGTAAATAAGTGAATATAGCTCGTGGCCGTGGAGCAGGCGTTCAAGGCGTGAACAGTAGGTCGGGACATGAAGGTCTTTTAGAGTGTGAACCTGCTGGTCAACCGATTAACCCTGCTACCCTTCACGACATGTTCCAGTCTATTCTAAATTGTTTGGAAGCTAACAAAAAAGCAAGAAAGGAAGAGCATGAGGCTGTCACCACCATGCTTAATCAACTACATTACCTTTAATGCCATGTTAGAGAAAGGTTTGTGGTGGTTTGGCGGGGGGGATTTTTTCTAGCAGAAAAGGTTGAGAAGTTGGAATCGTGGTTGGCTCACTTTGAGAAAAACGTTAACTTTTCATACCTCCCTCGTCCCCCTCCAGGGATCGAGAAAGATAATCTAGTGCCAATTACTTCTGATGATTGAGTATGGTCATTGGTTTCCTTCTTGTTTTGTTTGTCTTTTGGAGCTTTTGGCCTATTAGACTTTGGACTACTGATGTGCTTCTCCCACTGTTTCTTTGTAATATGGTGATAACATTGGTCAATAAACCCTGTCGGGGTGAGACCACTTTCATTTTGATATCTATGTATAGTCCTTGTGATGAATGAATAGAATCTTGACTTACAAAAACAAAATAAAAATTGTTCTTTGTATATAACACAAAGTAATTGTTTTTAGGTCTTCACATATATTTGTTATTTGCAACTTCTTTAAATCATTTGTTTCAGACTTCAATTCGACTTCCTTGATTAAATTCATCTTTCTTTTATATCTCTATATCATGGTTACTTTATAGAGATGATCAAATTTCTTGTCATGTTCCTTGAATTGATAATTGGGCTCCTTTTACTAGAGTTGATCTTTATAGCTTCAATCTTTTTATTAGATTATATGCCATAGGATTTAGGTCAACAAGATGACCTTCTAATGAACAAGAATATTATAGATCTGTTCTCCAAGAATATTTTTAACTAGTGTCAACTTCATATCTTCATATATAATCTCAGGGTTCTGATTTTTCCAAATAAATCGATTTAATCTTTTTTTTGTCTTCATATTATTATGGCCATGTCGGACTTGTTCATACTTTGAGATTAGAGAGCTCAGATTGTCCTTTGAACTCGAACAATACTAGATTCCAAAATTTTGGACTATACATATATCATGAATATACTTGGTCTTTGATCCATAATCATGCTCAGATTGCCACATGGATATGTTGCCACAAATGACTTTGTAAGTCATAGTGCCAAAGAAGGTTTGGGTGTCATGTATAATATATGTCATCATGGGTGCTCGTTCCTCTGGAAACCATCACCTTGTCTTGTCATGCCTCAATATCTATCAAACTGTTATACAACGAATTGTTATGCCTTGAATGTGAATTTCTCCTTTTGTTTGAGCAATAATACTTTAGATTTTTCCTTTTGTCCTTTTTATTCTTTTTAGACTTCAAAGATGTATATAAATTCTCTCTTTTTGGTAGCCTTGTCACAATAGTTTGGATGCCTTTGTCATAATAGCTTCATAAATTCATATCTCCTTCTCATAGTAGCCTCACAGATTCAGATTTTTGTTACAATCAATCTTAGATTTGGTCACAGGTTTAGATCCTTTTGTACAAGTAATATTTCACCAAGTTTGGATCACTTCTAATCACAATTTTGGATCATATGCATAGGTACAAGGTTTCACATGTCACATATTATTGTTTATGATTTTTCAGAACATAGGTCTTGGTCTATTCTTCTTAGCCTAAACTTCTCTAGGGTTCGACCTAGTAATTATTCTCATAGACCTCATGGAAACAATCTCAAACTTGGATATATACTTTATTCTTCAAGCATAATTATACAGGGGTATTTTCTTGTAAAGGAGGAGACACTATCAAGAATATTGATTTGGATTTCAAGAATGTCCTTGAGTAATGTTGTTATAATGATGATGAACTTCAAGTCTTCTTCCTTTTCTTTGATAGAGGGAGAGATAACTAGTGCAATACATTCTTCAAGTTGCCAACAAGATGTGACTTCAAACTGCCTTACTTTCACCTTAGCTCTGATACCATGTTGACAAATCAAGATGCTTGTAGATTATGGTTCATTTTTGTTAACTTGATAATTATATGTGAATGTTTGTTGGTTTTTTATTAAATATATATTCTCTTCATCACGCAATTGCAAAAAATGTACAAAACATGAATATCACAAATATGCAAAGGACATAATAAATTAGGCTCTAGGCTAGGGAAAAACTCCACAAGGGGGAAAACCTAAAAATTCTCTTCTTATAGAATCAGATTAGAGTGAGATATATAAGACCCAAAGACCAAGACCAAGATTGTCACAAAGGCCCAAGTCAACCCTCCTCCAAGTCACTTCCAACAAATTAAAATAAAAAAAATCAATGCTGGTCAAATTTCTGAATTCTGGTCAATACCTAAAATTTTGGCCCTGTAACAACCTTAGAAAACCACAAAAACAATTCACATGTGTGAACACAATTAGGCAAGAAATCAATTTGTCTTCTCTCTCTTTTGACCTCCTTCTTTCTCCTTTGACTTCGTTGATTTTCTTCTTGTCTTGGCACAAAAATCAATGTGAATGATGATTGAATGAATGGTCTCCCAAATGGTCGAGTTAACTTGTATTTATACATGTCCAGGAGGGTTGAATAGATGCCTCTTGGGCTGACTTGTCCAAAGAGGGTCGACTTGGTCTTGTGAAGACAATTTGAATCAAAAATAAATTTCTTTTCTTTTCTTACAAAAGGTCCAAATGAGACTTGACTCAATTATATTTCTTTTGACTGATAAAATATTCTTTTTGACCCAATTGACCCTATAAGCATGAAGAACATGCTTTGACTAGAAAATAAGTAATAATAATGAATATAATAAATGAATGTAAAAAATACAATAATCTGACATTTTGATTACATTACGAAGACCGAAAATAGTTACATTTCCAATAAAATGATAAAGTGCACAAAGAAGCAAATTTCTCTTCTTAATCATATTCTTGAGAAGAATGGAATCAACTTGCTTGATTATTTCATTCAAAGTTCATTAGATGGGAGATTATTTAAGGCAAAAGAAAACAATGGGATAAAGGACCATCCTAAGCTACTTGTAGAGGTGGCATCACCACCATCTTCTTGGGTACTTATTTGGGTGCTTCATACCACATGGCTTTATCACAAGACTTTGCATCTTTATAGTCTAGTGTTATGTTTAATATTTTGATGGGGGGCATACTATTATGTGAAACAAAACTTTAAATTTTGTTATATGAAGATTCCAAAAAATTTTATAGATAAAATTCCATGGTGTCTTGTTTGAAGGAAAGAAACCCTATAATTATAACCTCTTATACAAAACATAATGATCCAAGTGCCTTAAAAAATGATAAAAAGTCATGAATACAATCCACTTTGAGGGGAAGCCTCCTAAGATTGGGCCTGCATGGTATACATATAGGAGACAAAGTTACAATTATAATGAAAGGTTCTAGCCAACCTATTAATATAACAATATAAATGTAATAACTCAATAGAAAACTCTTCAAAACATTCGATAATCTCTTAGGTCTGCCAAGGACTCCATTGACCCTTCCTTCATGAAAGGTGTTCACATGATTCCATGTTCTTGTGGAAAGCCTTATGTAGGTGAAAAGGGTCATTACATTAAACTCCATATTCAAGAGAATTATATAGATATCAAACATAACCACAGATGCTCTTTAGCCCTAGCAGAGTATTCTGAGAAAACTAAGCATCATATTTGTCTTGGAGATTCTTAGGTCTTGGCTAATATAGATCAATATCACCACGAAAATTTCAGGGAGGCCATTGAAATTGAAAAACAGGTCAACAATTTGAACAAGGATGATGGATGGAAAATTAGTCGTAATTAGATTCCTGCCCTTTCTTCTCGATTTTTTCTTCGTGAATTTGTAAGGTTATCTGTCTAGTTGTTTTCTTCCCCACTTGCTTTTAATTTTTATAATAATTTTTATTAACTCCACTTTCTAATTTTGTTCCTTTCTTTATTATTATTATTAATCATATTTCCTTTAATTGATCTATAGTTGAATCACTTGTTAGCTTTAATTGATTACTAATATTATTCTTTGGTATTATTCCCTCTCTTATTGGTATTATTATTATTAATATACTGTTAATAGCTGATTATATTTTGTAATTCCCCCCCTTATTTATATTGATATGATTATATTATTATAAAAGCCCCCCCTCTACCTTTAGTTATTTTTATTTATTATTTTAATTATTCTTTTACCTTTGACTTGATCTTATTTCAATTTTATTTATTTATTTTTATTTTTGACTTTATCTTTATGTCTTATTTCTAGTATTTATTTGTGTACTTGTCCAATATATATATTTGTATACTTTTAATAGGTATTTCCTTCTTTTACTTGTCTGTTAGCTCTTGTCAGGCCAGGAGTAACTCCAGAAAAACTGATTCGATACTTTCATTAGGTAGCTATTGTTATATACACATGAATGCGACTGATCAGTTCATCTTCTTGATGACTGTTGACATTCCAGAAGATTAGGTGTCAACATTCCCCCCCTTAATCTGAAGGGATGTTGGTGAGTCCAAGCATCGTTCTGAATCTTTCAAGCTTTTCTCTTCCAAGCGCTTTTGGTGAATATGTCTGCAATTTGCTCATTTGTGTAACAATGACGGAGATGGATTGTTTTCGCCTCAACATGATGTCAGATCAGATGATATTTGGTAATTATGTGCTTTGTTCGATCATGGAACTTTGGGTTCTTGGGCAACTTTATTGCAGAGGTGTTGTCAATCATGAGTGGAGTTGATTGTACTTGTTTCACCTGCAAATATTCAAGAATTTTCCTGAGCCACACAATTTCTTTCATTGCTTCAGCTACTGCCACGTATTCTGCTTTTGTTGTGGAATCAGCTGGAACTAATTGTTTGCGTGATCTCCAAGAGACAGCTCCTGATCCAAGACTCATAGCATATCCTGAAGTAGATACTCCAGTTTCTTTGTCTCCATCGAAGTCTGAATCAGAGTATCCAATCAAGCTGAAGTCGTCTACCTGTGTATACTTGATTCCAAGGTCTTGAGTTCCCTTCAAGTACCTTAGAACTCTTTTTGCAGCAGACCAATGTCCCTCACAAGGCTTTTGCATAAACCTGGAGAGGATTCCAACAGCAAATGAAATGTCTGATCTGGTAGTAGTGAGGTAGATGAGACTTCCTACAAGCTGTCTATACTTTGTTGCATCCTCAAATTCCTTTCCTTCAATAGATGTGAGCTTCAAGTTTTGTTCCATTGGAGTAGAAAGGGGATTGCACTCTGTCATGCCAAATCTATTTAGCAAATCCCCAATGTATTTCCTTTGAGAAAGAAATATGGACTTTGGATGTTGGGTTACTTCAATGCCAAGATAGTAATGAACATAGCCCAAATCAGTCATTTCAAAAAAATTTCCTAATTCTTTCTTTATGGATGCAATATAGCTTTCATTGTTCCCTGTCATTAAAAGATCATCTACATATACCATAAGATATACAACTGTTTTGCCAACTTTCTTGACAAATAAGGTTGCATCATCAAGATCAAAATGATTGAAGTTGAGTTTCAGAAGATGCTCAGTTAGTTTTTCATACCAGGCTCGTGGTGCTTGTTTGAGGCCATACAAGGACTTCACAAGTTTGCATACTTTATGTTCATGTCCTTGCACAGCAAATCCTTCAGGCTGGGACATAAAAACATTTTCTTTTAGATCTCCATTCAAGAAGGCAGTTTTTACATCCATTTGATGGACTTTCCAACCGTTCTGAGCTGCCAGTGCAAAGAGTGTCCGGATGGT
>APFE030124940.1:69847-104532 GCA_000404065.3 Pinus taeda | reverse complement strand
CCAACCGTTCTGAGCTGCTAGGGCAAAGAGTGTCTGGATGGTAGCCCATTTTGTTGTGGGGGAAAAAGTCTCCTCATAATCGACCCCTTTCTTCTGTGCAAAACCTTTTGCCACAAGCCTAGCTTTGTGCTTGTCAAGTGAGCCATCAGCTTTATACTTGTTCTTGTAGACCCACTTGCAGAATTGGTTTGGTTCCAAATGGAGGATCAACCAGCTTCTAAGTGCCGTTCTTTATGAGGGCATCATACTCCTTTTGCATTGCTTCTTTCCATGCATCATGAGAAGCAGCTTCTTTAAAGGAAGTTGTTTCAAAATCTGTAGACAAGTTCAATTCACAATCATAAGAAACATCCATATCAATAGGTGAATTAGAGTCATCTACATCACCTCCATTTTGTCGGTTTGCATTTCTGGTTCCTGTTTTTCCAATTTCATCAGGATGAACACTTTCAAGTGTCTTTGTCAGCCACTTTGGGGGACCTTTCTGAGATGGTCCAGGCTGCTCTGTTGATTGAGTTGGGAGTGAATCAAGATTGAGTCTCCCAATTCTATCAATTACATCACTTAAAGCATCATCCGTTGTTGGAGTTTCAGACGGGGGAGAGTATTCTTCAGAAGAAGATTCCACATGTTGATCTAGTATAGGAATCCCCCCTTCAAGATGTGGGATCTGATTTTCAAATTCTTGAAATGATTTCATTTTTGCGAATCTATCCAAGCGATCAAGTTGCCGCTCAACAACATTGTCAGATTTGGATGATTCAAGAAAAATTACATCTCTAGATATAACAAACTTTTTATTTTCTTCATCATAGAGGCGGTATGCTTTGGAGGTATTTGAATACCCCAAGAAAATACACTTACGACTTCTAGCACCAAGTTTGTTTCTATGTACCTTTGGTATCAAAGCATAACAGGTGGAACCAAAAATCCTGAGATGTTTGACCGAAGGAACATGTCCATACCACAATTCATAAGGAGTCTTGTTTCTATAGCACTAGATGGACATCTATTCTTTATATATGCAGCACATAGAACAGCATCAGCCCAAAACATTATCTTTACATTTTTGAAAAAAAGCATGGATCATACCATATTCAAAATTGTTCTATTCATTCTTTCAGCTACACCATTCTGTTGGGGATTATAAGGCACAGTTGTTTGGTGTTTAATCCCATGTTGGCGAAGATATTGTTCAAATTCATTTGATGTATATTCTTTTCCATTATCAGTGCGAATAGACCCAATATGAGATTGTGCATCATTTTCAATCCATTTATGAAAATTCCTGAATGTTAGGAAAGCATCAGATTTGTTCTTCAATAAATAAACCCAACACATTCTGGTGTAGTCATCAATAAATGTCATGATATATTTATTTCCATTTGCAGAAGGAACAGGCATTGGACGACATAAATCTGAATGAATAAGTTCAAGCTTCCTATGTGCTCTTGAATGTGAATCATGAAAAGACTGTTTGCTATGCTTTCCTAGAATGCAAGCATCACATTGCTTAAGTTTCTAGGAATTGTAGGCAAACCAGCAACACCATTTTTCTTCAATAAGCGGAGACTGTCATAGTTTAAATGTCCAAATCTAGCATGCCATAATAAACTTGATGGAAGTGTACCTTCTTCATGATGAGAAATATATGAGAAATGTTGTGCATGAGCAGATGTTCCTTGCAGTTTGAGAAGCCTTTCTTCTTCTATTCCCCTCATGACAAGTGAGTGGTCAGATGATTTTCTCACCTCAAGCTTGCCATCAAACATATGAATGGAGTGACCTTGCTGGCGGATGTGGACCAAGGACAATAAGTTTCTCTTGAGCTGTGGGAGATATAAAACATGATCAAGAAGAAAGTTTGGGAGACCAGGCAGTTTAAGCCTGATTGTGCCAAGCCCTGATGGCTTGATTTTTGACTGATCTGCAAAGTAAACTACTCCATCAACATTGTCAGTGAAATCTTCAAAAAAATCCTTTCTATGAGTCATGTGACAGGTTGCTCCTAAATCAAGCAACCAATCATTTTTCCAGGAAGAAAGTGAAGCATTAAACAAATCTTCATTTACTCCAATGTTACATTGTGCCTCAACATAGTGAGCGGATTCAGGTGCTTTACCTTTATCTGTATCATCAGTTTTACCTTTCTATTGGTTTCTTCTCTACTCAATTTTGTCCCATGGTAGCTTGCATGTGGATGCATCATGTGATCCATTTCTTTTGCGGCGAATACAGTGTAAATCTGCCTTTTCTCCTTGAAAATGTCTGCCCCCCCGCCTCTGAAATATCTTCCTCTTCCTCTTCGTCCACCTCTTCCTCTTGTAGAATCTTGAGCAGGATGTTTTTCTTTATGAGCAAGGCACATAGTCTCTTCAGAAAACTCAGGGGTGGTCTTCTTTCCAAAGGCTTTTTCTCTTTCAGCAAACTTTTTCACAAGAGAGTCAAAGGTTACATCCTTGAGATTTCCATTTGCTTGCAAAGACTCAAGATAATTGGAGTATGTAGGATAAAGTGCCTTGAGAAAAGCAATAAGAGAGATATCCAGCTCAACTTTAGTGGATTTGATATCATGCATTATGGACTTTATTTCAGATGCAAGAGCAAGAGGATCATTGTTTTTCAGTTCAAGAGTGAAGAGTTTAATCATAAGTTGGACGACTTCAAGTGCAGAAAGTGAGTCATAGAGTTCTTTCAGCTTTTGTAAAGCTTCAAAGGCAATTGAATATGATGAAATGTGGTGACTCACCTCCTTATTTACAGATGCTGCGATTAATGCATATGCTTTGCTGTTCTTGTTTTCCCAAATGGCGAGCTCTTTGTCTGAGGTAGGCTTTTCTGGGTCACTATCTCCTTCTCCGACACACACTCCTTTCTACAACTCATTGAAGATGAGGGTGTGTTGTATCATCCGGGACCAATTAGGATAGTTCTCCTTACCAGTGAGAACTATTCCTACCATAGAAATGATTGAATGCATTCTGTAAAAAAAAAATTACTTTTGCTGATAGAGAAATAATATATATGTTATACCTTCCACTTCTCAAGCATATAACATATTGCCATAAAATTAATAAAATTTCATTCCACGCTCACCCCATCAATGAAACAACAACATTTGAAAATGTATTTGACATCATTCACCATACAATAAATTCACACCTCTGTATATTGACTAGTGCAAGAATTATTTCATCACATCTGCTGCACTAAAAAAAACTGACCCAACCATACAACACTATTATTCTTTAACAATTCTGTGATAAATAATACCACCGAGCACTAAAGTCAATCATTCAACAAAAGAAACGTGAACACTTCTTCCATCATGGATGACATGATTCGACAATATCAATCATGTTACCTAGAGAATATCTATGGATCATATTACTTTGGTATGGATGACCTGGTGAGCATTCATATTAAACTCATACAACTAATGTATCTCCCAGTTAATTACGCCACAACTGCTGCAAGTCCTATTTGTATATGCACTACTATTTATTGGTAAAGAAGGACATTACCGTAACATCCCGGGGTGAGTGCTGTAATTGCCAATCTCAAATAGCGCTGCCCTTTGGATGAATCGAAACAAAAACAAGACTCAGCAAAGATCGCGCTTATTTATAGAATGAAGTAGTAATAATCCTCACTTTATTTAACAATGAGATGCTCAAGTAACTAGTCGAATGGAGAATTTGTGGCAACGGGGGCTATGATCTCTTCTTTTTTTTAGGGAATTATACATGGTATTGAAAAACATAACCCACAATCATGCACATGAGGCAGCACAATCACCGCTTCAAAAAAAAGGTTTCATTCAAACTCACAGCTGAACTATTTTGCTGATTTAAAAATAGTCTCATTCAAACGCACAATCACCGCTTCTATTACAGTGTCAACCGGGAGCTGGAGTGTCTATGGTCTCGGGCGTTAAACGTTCAGGCGTTAAAAACAAGGAATGTCAGGCGTTTAAACATTCAGGCGTTGCTCAACGCAGTTATTCAATACAGTACATACCAGCGTTCTCCTTCAGGCGTTAACCAGACAGATGCATTCAGGTGTTAACCAACGGATGCGTTATGGCAGAGGCATCAGATTATGGGACAGAGGAGTTACAAGGCACAGATAAAAAAATAACCTGGGACCTGTGCTCTGATACCATGTCAGGCCAGGAGTAACTCCTGAAAAACTGATTCGATACTTTCATTAGGTAGCTATTGTTATATACACATGAATGTGACTGATCAGTTCATCTTCTTGATGACTGTTCACATTCCAGAAGATTAGGTGTCAACAACTCTCTTTGTCCCTCTCTTATTTAATCTGGCAACCCGACCAGATATTCTTCATCACTTTGTCCTAATGACGAACCACATTATTTGGTTTGAAATGTTGACAAGAATAAATCCTATTGTGATGGATCCAGAGGAAGAATCTCTAAGTAAATCTCATCACAAAATCCTCAGTTCACAAAAGGGGTTTTATGTGCATAACAATTTCTAGATATTTACAAAGATAGTGATATCCTTTTCAAGGGATGTTCTTGTAGATTAATAATTAGCTATAGCCACATATTTGCATAGGATTTCTCTTTCGCTAATCTTGGGTAGGATTTTAGGTGCATATTTCTCCTCTACTTGCCACTTTTTAAGCTCTTTGTTGCTTAACCAGACTCCATGTATCAACCCTACTTTTCTATTCTTGATATTATCTAGGTAGGCATGGAACTGAGTTGTATGTCTTTGGAACTATTTAAGGTTGGTGTACATCAACCTTTGAGTAGTACTTAGTTCTTCTTAGAGTTCAAAAGTGCAAGTCTTGAATTCAACGAAGTTGTTCATATCTACTTATAGTTGTCCATATATACTTATAGTGAGCTACCTTCTACTACAACTACTCTATTCATTTCTTGAATTCCTTCATTTCTTTACCATGCTTTTGGGAAAGGGAAACCTAGGAAGAGGATATGGCAATGAGATTAGTTCTTGAATCTGTCATTAGTGGGGTTTGATGGTGACCATGATCTTAGGAATTCCCTGTAGTTTGAGTTTTGTATGATTGCTTCACCACCGAATCTTTGGCTTTGTCGAACATGACCACATCTATAATTTTAACTACACCAAATTTGGATTGGGTTAAGTTTCCTAAGCCAATTTCACCCAAAAGAAAGTGATCTCCCATGATGGATAGCCCTAGGGTTCCACATGAAGTTTCAATATGAGAGGTTCTTGTGTCCATGGGTTTTGATTCCCTTGCTTCATCACCCCCTTCCCTTTATTCTTTTACTTCTTATTTTCTTTTTCAAGCTTGATATTTGACTTATAGTGAGCCACCTCTTACTCCAACTAGTTTATTCTTTTCTTGTATTCCTCAATTTTCTTGACCATGCTTCTGATGTTGAATTCAAAACACAAGAAAGGGAAACTTTGGTAGAGGTTGTAGCAATGGGAGTATTTCTTGTATTTTCCATTCGTGGGGATTTAGTGGTGATTGTGAACTTGGGAACTCCTTGTAGTTTGATATTTTTGTTGTTTTATACACCACCAAACCTTTGGTTTTTTTCAAGCAAGACTGCTTCCAAAATTGCGAATTCATCAAATTTCAATTTGTTGAACTTTCCCAAAATAAATTCATCCAAAGGAAAGTGATCTCCCATGATGGATGGCCCTAGGATTCTACATGAAGTTTTAGGATGAGAGTTTATGTGTTCATAGGTTCTAATTCCCTTGTTTGTCATCCCTTTTCATCTCTACTTCCAATTTTTCTTTCCTTTTTTGAGCTTCCTCTTCCCATATAAACCTTAAATATTAATTTCTTGTCATGTTTTATGCATCTTGAAACAAACTTAAAGTATTAGATTCCTTTTGCAACCTTAAAGCTTCAACCTTCCTTTTTAATTGATATGGATTTTTCTATTACCATTGCTTCTTTCTCACTAGTTCTCCTCTCAAGTTTGTCTCTTTTTGGTTGTTCCTTTTTCTTGTTCTTTCCTCTTGTTGTTCCTCAAGATGTTCTTAGTTGTAGAGGAACTATTCCAAGGAATTTGAAATCCCACTTTAGGTCATAAGTTGGATCTTAGGCTAGAGGGGAATCACTTGAATAACTTTAAAGAAGATGGTTTCCCATTGTCACTTCAACAACAAATTTAAACATTAATCATGAAATTCAGGATTAAAAGTGGTAAATAACATATTTGAGGGTTGAAGGGAATAATAAGTGATTGGAATTAAAAGATTTTAAACTTCTTAGTCCAAAGTACCATAGCTAATAGTGGAAGGTGGGAAAAAAGAGAAGGACATTACATCTCAAGTTTAATATTGAGTAAGATAGTCTTTATGAAGATGAGACGGAGAAAAATGATTTTGCTAGGCATTAATAAATGATCTATTAAAATGAAGTGCAAGAGTTGAGCATGATATGGGAATTCAACTATAAAACTTCTAAAGTGACTTGCATGTGTATATATATTTGAAAATGATACATTCATTAGATCAATGAAGACATAGACATCAAGGGAAGTAGTACCAATTTTTTCTCTCCAACACATACAAATTCAACTACAAATTACACTAATAGAGCAACAGATAAATAAGATTGATATATAAATTATGAAGGAAAGTAGGGCTTTACATAAACAAGAGGTGGATCCAATGGGTGGTTCTCTCAAATCTAGAAAAAATTATAAATATGGAACCTTAAACTTTTACATAAAAACATAATCTTGCTGCTAAAATTATCCCCCACCTCGTAATGTCTTTAACTAGTATCTTTATGGTAGTCTTTGAATGCTTCTTGTATGCGTGAAAATGTTGGAACTACCTGAATTTTTTTGTCAAAATAGAATTCAAGATAAAAATCCTCAGAGAAGAGTTGGCACCTCAATGTATGTGTGGTCCCCCAAAGTGGCTCATAAAGACACTTGAAAGTGTTCATCTTGATGAGGTTGGAAAGACAGGAATTAGAAATTCAACCCGACAAAATGGAAGTTATGTAGATGACTCTGATTCACCTGTTGATATGGATGTTTCTTATATTGTGAATTGAATTTGTCTATAGATTTTGAATCAACTTCCTTCAAAGAAGCTGCTTCTCATGATGAATGGAAAGAAGCGATGCAAAAGGAGTATGATGCTTTGATAAAAAACAACACTTTGAAGTTGGTTGATCCTCCATTGGGAACCAAACCAATTGGCTGCAAGTGATTCTACAAGAACAAGTATAAAGTTGATGACTCACTTGACAAGCACAAATCCAGGCTTGTGGCAAAAGGTTTTGCACCGAAGGAAGGGGCTGATTATGAGGAGACTTTTGCCCCCACAACAAAATGGACTACCATCCGGACACTCTTTGCCCTAACAACTCAAAACGGTTGGAAAATCCATCAAATGGATGTAAAAACTTCTTTCTTGAATGGAGATCTAAAAGAAAATGTTTTTATGTCCCAACCTGAAGGATTTGCTATGAAAGGACATGAACATAAGGTATGAAAATTTGTGAAATTCTTGTATGGCCTCAAACAAACACCACAAGTCTGGTATGAAAAACTAACTGAGCATCTTTTGAAGCTCAATTTCAAACACTATGATCTTGATGATGCAACTTTGTTTGTTAAGAAAGTTGGCAAAACAGTGGTATATCTTGTGGTATATGTAGATGATTTTTTGATGATAGGGAACAATGAGAGCTACATTGCATCCATAAAGAAGGAATTGAGGAAAGGTTTTGAAATCACTGATTTAGACTATGTTTGTTACTATCTTGGTATTGAAGTAACTCAACATCTGAAGTCCATATTCCTTTCTCAAAAGAAGTACAATGGAGATCTGTTGAACAGGTTTGGCATGGCTAAATGCAATCCTAGAACTACTCCAATGGAACAAAACTTAAAGCTCACATCCATTGAAGAAAAAGAATTTGAGGATGCAACAAAAGTATAGACAACTTGTAGGAAGTCTCAACTACCTGATTACGACCAGAACAAACATTTCGTTTGTTGTTGGAATCTTCTCCAGGTTTATGCAAAAGCCTTGTGAGGGACGTTGGTCCGCTGCAAAAAGAGTTCTAAAGTACCTGAAGGGAACTCAAGACTTTGGATTCAAGTATACACAGGTGGGCGACTTCAGCTTGATTAGATACTTTGATTCAGACTTCGATGGAGACAAAGAAACTGGGGTATCTACTTCTGGTTATGCTATGAGTCTTGGATTAGGAGTTGTTTCCTGGAGATCATGCAAACAATCAGTTCCAACAGATTCTACAACAAAGGCAGAATATGTGGCAACAACTGAGGCAACAAAAGAAATTGTGTGGTTCAGGAAAATTTTGGAAGATTTGCAGGTAAAACAAGTACATTCAACTCCACTCATGATTGACAATACCTCTGCAATAAAGTTGACAACCCAAATTTCCATGATCGAACGAAGCACATCAATACAAAATATCATCTGATTTGACATCATATTGAGGCCAAAATAATCCATCTTCACCATTGTTCCACTAATGAGCAGATTGCATACATCTTCACCAAAGCGCTTGAAAGAGAAAAGATTGAAAGATTCAAAATGATGCTTGGACTCATCAACATCCCTTCAGATTAAGGGAGAGAATGTTGACACCTAATCATAGGGATTAGGTGAAGAAATTGTAAATAATGTAAATAATTAATAAGAGATATTGAAGAGTCATCGGGAGATGAAACTCAAGAGTCACTCCCTCATGTATATAACTATGAATAGCCCAAATGAATAAACATACTCTGATTTGAGGAGTCAAATCCTCGCCTAGTAGAAATTATGGATGTCATTTTTTGTTTTGTTTTTTTCAAACGCCATTAAAACTCCAGAAAAATTGATTTGGTTCAATTTTTAATCGACCAAATATGTAAAAAATCTCTGATGCACAACAGGGACACTGTTTATGCAACTTGGATAAAAAAATAAAACGGTCGTCCTAAATTAGGCTATCAAAATTTCTTCGCGTTGACCCTCACAACAGTAATACACATCAACATTGAACAAAAAACGGTTCATCTTGTACCAACTATGAACCACACTTGCTGATTCGATTAATAAATTTTGATGTGATTATCGCCAAAAAACACTTTAAAAAATACCGTATCAAAAACTTAATTAATGTTAATTAATAGAAAATTAAAACAAATCTCGCAACTGCGTGTGTGCATAACAACCAAATCCAGTCAACCTTTTGGATTGGTTCCGATGGATCCAACGGCATACGACGACACAAAAGCTGTTGTATCTTAATGAAGTAAGTGGTCCTAGGGAGGGTTTTGACAAAACCGTTCAACGAGTAAATCGACAACTCCAATTAATTACGGGAATATACAGGCTGGTTTCAAATACCATGACCTGTGCTGTCGGACTGGTTTCCAAAACCACCAGCCCCGCAAGAACACCTCAACATCAATGGAGTTCAAAATAAGCTCTATGAATCATTATTCCGACACTTCTAAACCTCGCTGCTCTGATACCACTGTAGAGGCACATTAAAACTCCGCAAGAAATCGTTATGTCATTAAGTAAAATCATTTAACGTTTATACAAACGATGGATAATTACCAGATCACAACCATCCGGTAATTTTGCTAATTGTAAAACAATTTTTTTTAAAACTAATCAAGTCTAAACCAATAATATACAATGGCATCAGTTAACATTAACGTTCCCTCTGAATAGATGATTGCTGAACCAACTTTAAAACCACTACCCCCAAATGATGGATCATGAGTCTCGTCTGTCCCAAAACATTCAACACTAAATGAATACGGGCGTATTATGCCTGGTCCACGACAACGAGATGGTGTGGGCGCGGAGAAAGTACAGATTCCATAGCCGAGCCAACTGCATTGACGATGGCATATTGGATTTGGCAATGGAAGAAGATGTTATGCTTCATTCAATCCCCTTCTCCTTTCTATCGTGCCAAGTCGAAATTTCTCTCTGCTCTAGCCGTTATGAATGATAGTAGCGGTTATCATTTTCAAGGTCATCAGGGTTACTTTGGCAATGTTGGGTTACTGCGTAAACAGTGTCGAACATACGAGGCCTTAAATATTTTGGGCTTCATGGACTACCTTGGATCGTATGCCTATGCCTCTCTCTTGCAAGGCTGCGTCAACGTCGGAGCCCTCTCAGAGGCTAAACTAGTCCATTCCCACATGCTTCTGACTGGATTTAAGCCCGACATGTTTTTGGGTACTAAACTTATGATAATGTATGCCAAGTGCGGGTGCGTGGCTGATGCTGGGCGAGTATTTGAGGAAATGCCCGAACGAAATGTGGTGTCATGGACTGCCTTGATTTCAGCGTGCTCCAAGAGTGGGCTTGCTGAAGAGGCCTTGAGACTCTTTTTCCAAATGCAAAGAATGGGTTTTCAACCTGATCACTTTACCTTTTCCAGTGTTCTCCCTGTCTGTGCAACATTGGCAGCTTTGGAGGAAGGAAAATGCATGCACGAAGGCATTATTAGACATGGGTTGCTTTCAGATATCTTTGTGAGGAATGCCCTTGTGGATATGTATGCCAAATGCGGAAGTTTACAGGATGCACGCAATGTGTTTGACGAAATGCTTGAACGGGATGTGGTTTCCTGGAGTTCGATGGTTGCTGGGTACGCTCAAAATGGGCATTTTGACGAGGCTTTAAAGCTCTTTAAGCAAATGCAGTGGACAAGAGTAAAGTCGAATTCGGTTACGTTCTCTGGTGTTCTTTCAGCTTGTGCCAATTTGGTTGCTTTGCAACATGGCAGGGAGGTTCATGAAGATATAATTAGAAGTGGGTTTCAATCTGATATTTTTGCGGCAAATGCACTGATAGATATGTATGCTAAATGCCTGAGCATAGATGATGCACGAAAAGTGTTTGATAGAATCCCTGAAAAAGATGTGGTATCATGGAATTCCATGATTGCAGGGTATGGACAGACTGGTGATATTGTCGAGTCTCTGAAACTCTTTCAGAAGATGCCGTTCCGAGATCAAGTTTCATGGAATTTGATGATAACAGGATATCTACAAAATGGACATGTCAGTGAAGCTCTGGATCTTTTTAAGATAATGCCTGTACAAAATGTTGTGACGTGGAATGCAGTAATCACAGGCTTTTCACAGAGTGGAGATCATGATGGGGCTCTGAAGGTCTTTCGACAAATGCAACTGACAGATGCGAAACCAAATTCTATCACTTTTGCCACTGTTTTATCAGCATGTTCTAATTTGGCAGCTTTCCAACGAGGTAGGGAGGTTCACGAAAACATTATCAGACACGGATTTCAGTTTGATCTCTTGGTGGAGAGTTCCCTGGTAGATATGTATGCCAAATGTGGGAGCATAACGGATTCACATAAAGCTTTTGACAAAATACCTCAAAAAAATTTGGTCTCATGGAATGCATTGATTGTAGGATGTGCAATGCATGGGTGTGGCAAGGAGGCCATTCAACGCTTTCAACAAATGCAACACTCTGGCGTGAAACCAGATCATGTCACCTTCATTGGTGTTCTTTCTGCCTGCTGCCATGCAGGCCTAGTGGATGATGGTTGGGAATACTTTGATCGCATGAGTCAAGTTTATGAGATCAGACCTACAGTGGAGCACTATGGCTGTATGGTTGACATCCTTGGTCGGGCTGGACGCCTTGATGAAGCAAAGGATTTTATTGAAAAGATGCCAATAAAACCCAATGCCTTTGTATGGAGTGCTTTACTCGGTGCCTGTAGAATCTATTCTAATATTGAACTAGGAGAATGGGCAGCATTACGTCTTTTTGAGGCAGATCCAAATAATCCTGGACATTATGTGTTGCTTTCAAATATCTATGCCTTGGCTGGCAGGTGGCATGACAAACAGAAGCTTAGAGAAAAGATGAAAGAGAAAACGGTAATGAAAACACCTGGACAAAGCTGGATTGAAGTCAATAACAAGGTACATTCTTTCACTGTAGGAGACAAATCGCACCCACAGACGGAGGAAATTTATTCAAAGTTGGATAGATTGTATGGGCAAATGAAAGAGATAGGGTATGTGCCTGATGCGAATTTTGTGCTGCATGATGTGGAGGAGGAGCAGAAGGAACATATTCTCTTCTACCACAGTGAGAAGCTAGCCATTGCATTTGGGCTTATCAACACGTCCCCTGGGACATCTATCCAGATTGTCAAAAATCTTCGGGTGTGTGGTGACTGCCACTCTGCAACCAAGTTCATCTCTAAGATTGCCATGAGAGAAATTGTTGTGAGGGATGCAAATCGTTTCCATCATTTCATAGATGGGATATGTTCATGTGGGGATTATTGGTGATGATAAGTAAAAGTTAACGCATAGCTGATGTAAGGTCCCAATTCACCATTTTCTGGCACCTAGCTATCATTCTGATTTATTTGTATATGCATTATTGCATGCAATGCAAATGTGTTGTGCAATTGTCAGAGGAAGAGCTATGATTGAAGCTGTTGCTAGAATACAATTTGAAATTGTAGTGATCAGGCCATTGTCAGCTTGTACTATTCTTGTTCATTGGACGTTCACTCTGTTTCACCATTTTTGTATGTGCAATTGCTGCAGCTTGAGAAGGCTTTACATGAGATGCGTGCTGAATGTGCAAATTAAAGTCTATATCTGACAATGAACTGGGACAAGCTTGTGAGATGGTGGCCACTATTGAAGAAAAGTTTCTGGCAGCTGAATCAAAGTTGCATGCAGGAGAAGTCCTGCAAGCAGAAGCCAACCACAAAAAGACTAATGCAGAAAGAAGGTTACAAGAAGTTGAAGCTTGTGAAGATGCACTTCAAAGATAGTGGCAGCCTTTCAAGTCTGAGTAAGTAGGACAATATTGCCTCAGTTTTTGCCTTTGGCAGTTATTATTAAATTGAATTACTAGTATTCAGTAAGAGATGAGGGAATTGGTTGCCACTTTAGTGATGCATTCAACTTAGCTGTTTACATCTTAGGTGCTAGCTTTCATTTGCACCTACACCCTCTATATTCTTTCCTCTGAATTTCTTTTTGTGTTTGGATCCATGAGCTGGTAAGGAGTAGGGTCCACTTACGTCTGATAACAATTGCTGATTGTATGGATTAGCTGCTATAGTTCTCAAACACAGTCTCGATTATACTTTACGGTCCCAACATTGTTGAAGTTGAAGCAATTGGTTTTCCTTTTATATTGTCTGGCCGGTTGAGAGCATGTTTGTAATATGTTGAAATGACTTCTTATATTTGTTTAGATGTGAATCCCATGAGAAGGAGCTTGTCCTTGAGAGGCAAAATCTGTGAGGATGGGATAAAAAGCTCCAGGAAGGCCAAGAAAAGTTGCTGGAAGGCTATAAATTTGTAAATCAAAGAGAAACACATATCATGGAAAGGGATGAGGGTTTAAAACAAATTGAAAAAGAGTTGCAGGATGTGAAAATGAATGTTGAGAAAGAACATTCAACCTTGAAAGAGAAGGAAGCGGAAGTGAGAACAAGCTTGGCTGCTCTAATGACCCAAGAGGAGGTGCATATTTTATTGGAATTATCTTTGTTCATGTTATGCTCATATGTTCATGGATGTTTGTTTGCTTTATTAAAATTTATTTTTGTTTAGCTAATGCTAATAGAGTTACAGATTTTTTTTGTTTATTTTGATGATGCTATATTCGTGTTATCTTAACTATTGTCATATGCAGGCTATTGTTAAGTAATAAATTATTGTTGACAGGAAAGAGCAAAGGCTACTTTTTCTTCAAGAAAAGCTTGCAGGTAGAGAACATGTAAGTTCTTTTCCTGCAAAATAACCTTTTTCTTTGTACATCAGTATACTATACCCTCCTTTTGAGTGCCATGCACTCTATTGGAGCAATGATGCTTATCCAGATGGAAAGAATAGTGGAAGAAGGAATTGTATATTTGTTATTTTAGGTATGTTCTATGCTAGAGCAATTTATTTCATTTTTCACTGTTAGCTCAATATCTTTTTCAGATTAGCAATCACATCAGCGTTAAAATAAATTGTAGATAGAACATAAATATAAATCGCAGAAGACAAGTCAAGACAAGATGACACAAGATATGGCCTTAGCCAGGGACAAACCCCAATGTGGGGAAACCCTTGATCAAATCTTCTTTTATGTTCTTCAATGGTTCAGCAGAGAAAGAGAGAGATAGTACATTTACAACAGAAGTCAACATTTTGACTTTCTATATCTACATGAGATCAGTTGAAGACATGTTGCTTCAACTGATTCTCCAAGGTGACTCCTTCACCATTCACAGTGCTGCATCCGTCCACTTGCTGCACCTCTCTATGCTGCACCATGCTGCACTTATCATGACCATGCTATGCACTTCATGTTGCTGCTTCTGTCACTGAGCTGCTCCAATTATTGAGCTACTCTTTATCATGGATCTGTACCCAGTATTGCTGATCTGCACTCAATGACTGCTATGCTGCACTCATCATCCAGCATCACTTTGCTGCCCCCATAATGCTGCAACCATCACCATGCTGCATTCTTGTTACAACATCATACTATGCTCCTGAGCTGCATCATGTTGCTCCACTGCTGAGTTGCTGTGCACAAATTTGCCATGCTGCTGACATCATACTAGCTGTCGCTGCTTTATGTAATAGGACATAGTCAATAATAGATTTGCTGCTGTCATCATGATGACTGGTTAGGGCACCAAGCACTATTGAAACAGTCCTCCTCCAGTCATCAAAACAATCTAGAACAACTCTTTGGTTATGCTGTTGATCTGAGCATATATACAAGCCCTCAAATACCCATACACAATCCTTGATTGTGGTGTTAAGGGCTGCGGCCTAAAACATAGTCTTCCTGTAGCTTCCAGGCAGTATAAACCTTACTCCTTGTCCTTTCAACGAGACTCCAACAGATCTGTCCCTTAGCTCCTCTAACTCGGCTTTCCTACAAGAAGAGAACAGCTTCATGCAGTCACAAAAGGATACCCAAACAATCCTGTCTTTATGACGGTGCTGTCACCTACAGCAACTCGAAATTTTCTTCTGCTGTCAACAAGCTTCATTTAGCTGCGTCAACAAGCTTCATTTAGCCCTTAACAGGGCCTCCTTTTGTCAGCGGATATGGACTGCTTTAGACTGCGTATTAGGACTTCTTTAGCCTGCATATATGAGCTTCTTTAGTCAACGTATTAGGGCTTTTTCAGGCAGCGTATTAAGGCTCCTCCTTGACTGCGTATAAGAGCCTCTTGGACAGCGGATAAGGGCCTCCATTAAGTGTGGATTAAAGCTCTTCTTTCAGCGGATTAGAGCCTTCCTTAAGAGCGGCTTAAGGCTCCTCTTGACCTGCAGCTAGGGCACCTTCTACTGCGGCTAGGGCATCATCTGCTTAGGCCAGCGTACTCTTAGTGTCTCTCTCTTTCACCAAAAACCCAAAGACGTGGAGAGGAGGAGATCACATGAAGAGTGTGTGCCTCAAATGACTTCAAGTCCTCTCCTATTTACACTAAAACGTAGATGATGAATAGACATGACTATTGGGCTTCTGAGCCTACATAAGTTGCTGGCCGACTTGACAATTTGTCTTATAACACAAATAAATTCATAACTCCATGAATACTTGTTAGAATCGGATGATCTTTAGATCAATCATACTCCTTTCGATGAGAGGGATCCAAGAAAAATATCAGCTGCCATAAATGTGATGACCCACATAGAGTTTGGCCCTAGTTGCCAAATTTAACAATATTTCACTTAAACTAGTTTTTTTCTGTATATATCTTATTGCTTATTGCCATTTAATCTCTTATGTTGCAAATAATATTTTACTGTCTTAGATTGTGGAGTTTAATGGAACTTATATGTTTTCGTATGTTAATTCCAGGAAGAGATTCAAGGCTCATTGATGAACACAAGGTCACACTTGAAGCAATAAGAATTGACTTTGAAGCGGAATTGGAGCAGAAACGCCAGGTTATATGCAGATGAATTAGAAAACAAGGAAAATGCAACTGATTTGAGGGTGGTTGAAGTCGACAGCAAAGAGGAGAAACTAAGTAAAATGGAACATCACTTGGAGAAGAAAGCTGAAAAGTTAAAAGAGAAGGAAAATGAACTAGACTTAAGGTCAAGGACTTTGAAGAAAGGAGAGAAAATTAATAAGACTGAGGAAAAGGAAATGGAAAATCAGAAGAAAAAGCTGGAGGTGGAAAGAAAATAGTGAACAATGCAAAGCAAGAACTCCAGAAGTTTAAGGCTTCCCTGGAGGACGAGAGATGCTGAATTCTTAAGGAAAAACAGAGATTAGAGCTCACAAAAAATGAGAGGGACGAGTTGCTGGATTTACAAACCAAACTGAAAGAAGAGATTGATGACTTCAGAGCTCAGAAGTAGGAATTATTTTAAGAACCTGATGAGTTGAATGTAGAAAAGGAAAACCTTGAGGAGTGGGAAATTCTTGATGAGAAAAGAGAGCAACTAAGGAAGGAACTAGAATGGGTTGATGACGAGAGGAAGAAAGTACCAAAATGGCTGAAGGATGGATAAGAAAGATTAAAGCAAGAGAAGATTGTGTTGAGGGAAGAAATAAAGCATGATGCAGAAGTTCTCCGTCTTGAGAAAGAGTTTTTTGAAAGCAATATGCAGCATCAACAAGCTGTGTTGCTTGCTGAAGTTCAGAGGGAGAGGGCAGATCTTGTCCGTGATATTGAGTTGTGAACCAGCGAATTGGGGAACAGTTTTGAAAGTTGAGTTGTGAACCAGTGAATTGGAAAATGGTATTGAAAGGAGACGAGAGGAGTTATAGAGCCATTACCAGGAAAAAGAGTCATCATTCCAAAAGAAATAAAATCAGAAGTGGAACTGTTACATAAGGAAACAGAAGAAATGAAATCAGAAAAACAGAGACTTGAGAGAGAAACTTGAGAGAGAAAGGAAGGAAATTACCACAAATCAGGAGAACATAGAGAAAGAGTGGTCTGAAATGAAGAAAGATATTGAACAACTCCAGATCCAAAGGTAAAAGCTTAAGGAGCAGAGAAAGTCACTGCACAGGCAGAGGGAAGTACGAGCACAGTTTGAAGAACTAAAAAAATTAAAAGATGTTAAAAATGACACAAGAGAGCTTAAAGGTTTATGAGCAGCAACTTTCACAGGCCAATATAAATGACTGAAGTTATTTTTCCTGGGCATGGTATTTCTCAGGCAGCACTTAAACAGAGTGTTTTTGCTTCATTTTAATTCTGGAATATCTCCTGTGAGAACACATCAAAGTGCTTCAACACCTAGTCCTTTGGCAGGTTGCCAAAATGTGCTTCAAGACTTTTTAACCGATCCCCGGAGACAGAGGTTGAATCTATTTTTCAGAAATAAGGAACTGAGAGCAAAAAATTTGGTTCCTGCAAGAGTACTGGGGGCATGGATTGATCCTGTGTCCTCTGCTGGGAGACGGAATAACAATTTGGTTAAAAATGCAAAGAATATTTGTGAGCAAGTAGATGGTACACTTTATTCCAGGCCTGTTATGAACATTACCCAGTCTGAATCATCCTTTCTGGGTGGCGACAAAGGTAAGGCAAATGCTAAAGGTAACCTTATAGTTTTCAGAAGAATGTGTTCCATAAATGCTGTTGTACAGGAAGCTAAAGAAATCCTTGAAGTGTCTTTAGAAAGAGAGAATAATGAATCAGACCATGTAAAGGAACCTAAAATGAAGCTCTTTTGAACTCAACTGGTGATGGTGATTCTACTTTGAATGCAGAAGAGGCAATGAGGCATATAGAAAATTGATGACGGAAGAGAGGATTCCATTGTTAATGGTAAAAAGAATGTGCATTCTGGACAGAAGATATGCCACAGGTATTCCTCTCGAGATACAAGTGAACACAGTGCTGAGGTTGTTGAAATTGAGTGTGACTTACTAGTGGCGGGCATAGAAAGAGACATCAGGGAGAGACCACAGGTAGCCTAGGAATGAAAACTCTGAATGGAAAGCCCTATAATTTTAGAGATTACACCATGTAAGGTTTGCTCATTGAGTTCATGTCAGTCTTCCCAATTCTTAAATTTGTTGCTTATTTTACACGAAGTCTTGATATGCATTTTCACTTTTTCTGAATGCAGTGTCAATATGATCGCTCCATGCATGGCAAAGACTAGGATGCTTCCCATGGGGAAGAACAAGATCCAAAGAATTCCCTTGAAAATAATTTGGACGAAGTTAGCAAGGAGCCCTAGGAAGTTTTTCATCTGTTTGTGAAAAATAGATATTTGTTTTCACTCTTAATCAAATCATTACTATCATAGTTTTAAGTTTTAACATATTGATATGGTTGTGGAAAAGGTGATTTTTTTCAGCAAATACCACAGCTATATCGCTCCAAGACTCATTTGAGACAGTGTTTATGTGCAATGCCCCTTTGGTCAAATTGCCCTACGGTTTGATATAGTACAACACAAAATTTGTATTCTGCCAATATCACAGTACTATTTCCAATTCTTGCAAATAGAAATAATATTGATTTCAGTAAGCAGTGTAACTAATGATTCAATTCTACCAACAGTTTATCCACAGGCTACCAGTTCACAAATACATACTGGGTTATAAATCCCCCAGTCCTACTAAGATTCAGATCCACAACAATTGTTAACAACTGTACTGCCCTAGTGCTATTGGTCTGACCTTTAATCAGCCCTAGTAACACCCAGACCTAGCTACCTCTTGCTCCTTTTTTCTCTGCCATAGTTGAACCAATCAGGCTTGTTTGCCATGGATCATGCCACAGAGATACCTTCCAAATGTCCTGCTGCCAGACTCGCCCTAAACCCAACGTTGCCGCAGAACTGCCTTAGAGAAGGTTACCACTGCTTCAACCAGCCCTCCAGGGATAGCTACTGTCACATTAGGGTTTATTGCAATCCTTCCCTGCTACAATGGGGATCATCAAGGTGATCCGTTTTCCAATTGAGCCTTAAAGGCTTCCTTGCTACCACAGATATAACCCGAGGGATTGCTTTCAAGGGTTCAGGTCAGAATTAATGCGATGTCACCATAATCAATCTTCAAATGTTTTTACTGCCTCAGGAATGACTCAAACCCATGTGCTATCATAGAATTTCTTTGTTGTCATATTTGTCCCTTAAATTAACCTTGCTGTTGTCAAAATGAGAGCTCCGCTGTACTAGAAATGCCCCAACCAGAACTTAATGCCACATAGCGATCAGTCTGCCGCTCAAGTAAAGGGCTTCACTGCCCTAGAGTTGCCTTAGCC
Organism: Pinus taeda; assembly: GCA_000404065.3. Classification (NCBI taxonomy): domain Eukaryota; kingdom Viridiplantae; phylum Streptophyta; class Pinopsida; order Pinales; family Pinaceae; genus Pinus; species Pinus taeda. Next base: position 85,281 of record APFE030124940.1, on the reverse strand, counting down.
AGGGTGCAGTGCCATAGAAGGAGTTTTGCTGCCCTAGATTTGCTCTCAGTCAGGCCATGATGCCACAGACAAGGGTGAGAAGGAAGGTCGTTGACTCAAACTGAGACCTTAGCTTAATTCATTGCTTCCCCAGTGGCCTCAGATTATCTCGCTACCCTAGACTTATGCCACATAATGTCTCTTCAAACCAAATAACCCACATAATCTCCTCTTGTTTGCCAAAACCCAGATGAAAGATGCCTCAAACTTATGCTAAACAGAGTAGAGAGAGAGGGAGGGGATTGTCTAAGGCAGAATCTTTCACCATCGAAACCAATCAAAGGAAAAAAGGGGTTTTAAAACCTGTAGAGTTTCAACTCACAAAACAGAAATATCTAACAACCATGATGAGAAGAATGATTCTCCTCTCTTATTTATAGACTCCCTTTGGGGTGTCTTCTCCTAATTTAATTTGAGGGGCTACAAGTTTCCCTCCATTTAACCCCAATTTAGGCTTTCTTCACAAGTTTTCCCCCAATTGCCCCAATTTACCCAATGTTTCCCTAAACACATTCAATAATGGGTTTCCAATTATGATTGACCTATGAGGTTGGATAGGCTACTTAGTCCTCCCTTCGGCAATTAATTAGAAGAGTATTGAGAAATCTAGGGCAGCTAGATTAGGTGATTTCTCTTTTCTTTGATAATTGCTTGTGATGTATTTTACTTGACTTGATTAGCCTCTTCTTTTAATTATTATAATTAGTGTTCTTATCATCAAACAATTACCAAAACAAGAAAGAACAATGAGACAAGAGGACACAAAACATATGTGATCAACCAGGGCCAAAACCTCTCCACTTGAGAGGAAAACCCACAATAAATCTTTTCTTCTTATAGAACTTCAAATGACGAATTCCAAGACCTATGACCCTTGACCAAGACCCCTCCAAGACCAAGTCAAACTTATCTTTGAAGAAATTTCTTCTAGCAAACTCAACCCAAGTCAATCCAACTTCACAACCGCTGCAATTCTTTGCTTCAACCTCAACTTCGGACCTGCAACTAGGACTGCAATTTTTGGCTTCTGCAAAAACCCTAGCTTCTGCACGTGTGGAAGAATAAGGTATTTTTACCCTCTTTTTCTTTTTTGCTTGAGATGGCTTCTTCTCCTAGGTAAATCGACTTGCAATGGGAACTTCTTTAGAGACAAATCTTGGTTTCCTTGTATGATTGCAATTCGTTACTTCTGCAGCAAAAAGTAGCCCCAAATATTTCACACGTGTGAGGTTTATAGCCCAAAACAATTCTTAAAATCTTCGTTTTCTTCTTGGATTCTCCTTCCTTTCGCGCTTCTCATCCTTCTACGTACTTGTTTGATGTCCCTTGCAAATGATGTCGAGTCCTCTATATATAGGTTTCTTGTTGCATCTTGTTGGCCGACTTGTCATTGTCCTTGGGTTGACTTCTCTTGTGAACGCCAAACTTGTTGCTTGCACATTGACTAGGTCTTGGAGGGACTTTGACTCTATTTTTGACTCATAATTTTCTTTACAATGTGGAAAATGCCCAAAAGGGTCTTCCATACATGACAATGACTCAATTGACTTGCAGACTAAATGAGAAGCCCCAAAAGCATTCAATGGGTGTTTGACCTAAAAATAAATTTCCCTTGAGCATGAAATCCATGCCTCAAGAATGACAATAATAAATTCATTTTTCTTTTTACAACAAATTCATAAAATCATGATTACATATGTCATTATGAAGACCGAACCTAGTTATATATTTCAACACTCCCTCTTAACTAGGGAGGTATTCATAATCCATACAAGGTACTTGGACATTCTCAAACTAAAGAATTTTCATAAAAGGAGTTGGGTTGGTAAGCCATCTCAGAAGCTACTTCCTTAGCTTATGCCAAAGCATCTCATCATATCAACCAACATTGTTACATAGCAAGGCCTTGACTAATAATTCTATCTCTCCACAAGATCAGAGCACAATGCTGACGAGACCAATCATTGACAAACATCATCATCATGATCGTCCCTCAGGGCACATACCCCACTTGGGTGTTCACAGGGCATGTCCTTTTAGGACAATTCCTATCTTGGAATAACATATCAATGAATTTCCTCTTCGACTACTCTTACATCTTGGATGCCCTACCACATCCTCAAAGAGTATCAAAATCAATCTTAGATGCTTATCCAATCTTCCATTCTTTCTTCATATGAAGACAAGAATGACATGTCTATCTCTCCCTCTTAACTAGGTAAGTGTTAAAATTGGCAACTAGGGCCAACTTCCACTTTAGGACAACTCATATGATGGAGACGATTATTGATTGGATTCCTCTTTTCGAGAGGTACAATTTTGATATAAAGATCATCTCATTGTAGAAATGGAATTTTGAATTTATTCTTTCTCATGGTCAAATTGTCAAGGTCGGCCTCAATCAAATGTAGGCTCATGAAGCCCAGTGGATGTGTCTCCTCACCCTCAACAAATTGTATAAATAGGAATTACCCTTATCTCATTTGGACACTTACTCATTCTCTTGATTGGTTCGTACACTTGGAGGCTCTCTCTTCTTCGCATGTGTGGAAGGAAGGAAGATTTCAAGAGGCTGAAATTTTTGTGATTAGGATGTTGACCAACGTTGACTTGGGTACTTTGACTAAGCGTTGGCTTCTGTTTTTGGGCTAGAACTTTGATATTTTTAAGCATCATTCTTTGGCATGCAAATCAAGGTAATTGGGGACAATTTGACCACGTTCACTGTAACGTTGACTTTCTGGTTTGATGTTGTGGCCACAACCACCGCCCTATTAAAACTTGCCTTGGTGGCAATTTTGAATGGGTCCCCTAGAAGTCTGATCTTTTATCTCTTTGAATGACCTTTTTCATCCCAGTGATTTTAACTCTATGAAGAGCCAAATCTTCCACTCACAAATGGTCAAAGCCCCTTAACAAATCCCTTGCATACAACCTCGTTTAAGCCCTTCATTCTTATGTTCATCCGGATTTATTTAACTCACAAACCCCCCATCGCATCATTATTCCCGTCATGGCTCTTTATAGCGGAAATGCTCAAAACATGCATAAATCATCCCTTTTTCGCTTATTGCACTCAACCTTGGCATGCATACCATAAGGCATCAGACCCGACGACACTATTAACCATACTTCATATATGTGTTGGGTCCGGAGGCCATTGGCGCGCCATATATATATATATGTAAATCTTGGACCTTGGCCAATTGTGATATGCGACGGTGTCGAGACAATATTGCAGAGGTTTAATATGCAGGATAGTAAATCGGTGAAGGTTCCTATTCTTGTAGGTGAGAGGTTATCTGCTGAATAGTGTCCCAAGACACAAGAAGAGGAAGATATGCAAGTGCAGTCGGTAGCCTGATGTATGCAATGGTCTGTACTAGACCAGACATTGCACATGCAATGGGAGTATTGAGCAGGTTTATGTCAAAACTAGGGAAAGAGCACTGGACAACAGTGAAGCAAGTTTTCAGGTATCTGTGTGGCATTAGTGATTATGGTTTGTGTTACCAAGGAATACCAGGATTGGACAGAGTATTGGATATTCGTGGCTTTGTTGATGCTGATTGGGCTCGAGATCTGGATCAAAGAAGATCTACAAGTGGGTATGTGTTTAACCTATTTGGAGGTGCAGTCAATTGGATGAGTAACAAACAATCTGTAGTGGCACTATCAACTATAGAGGCAGAATACATGGCAACCACTCATGCAAGCAAGGAAGCAGTTTGGTTGCAGAGATTGTGTTCAAGTATGGGGTTAGTACAGGGAGCTATAAGGATAGACTGTGACAGCCAAAGTGCAATTTTCTTGGCAAAGAACCCTGCATATCATTCAAAGACAAAGTACATTGAACATAAAGCAGATGGACTATACCTTTCTGGTTGTTTTCTTTCTCGAGCTGATGTTCTCACAGCCCAGTGGCCACGAATAGCCCACGTAGTTAATCGAGGGGTTAGAGGGGGGGCGCCGCCCCCCTTGGACCCTATGTTAGGATGGGCAGACCCACCTATGGTTTTGTGCATGATTTCTGCACATGTTTTTGGATGCGATGGTTTTCGGTCCATGGTATTGGACGCGACGGTTTTTCGATGCATGGTATTGGATGCTTCAGCATGTATAAATATGTATTATAACATTGAAAGGAACATAATAAAAAATCAAGCTGGTAGTTCCGGTTTTGGGATCGAGGGGAAAATCTCTGTGTATATGTGTTTTATGTGTTATGCTCTTGCATTGTTTATTTTCTGTGTTTTAGAATTCGTATGCAGGTATTTCTGTACGGGGTTAAAACCTACACATAAGGCATTAGACCTAACGACACTATTAACCATACTTCATATATATGTCGGGTTCGAAGCCCTGTCGCATATTGCAATTGGCCAAGGGCCAAGGTTTATATATATATATATGGCGCGCCACTGGCCTCCGAACCCGACGGCATAATTAACCGCATTATATATATATTATATATATAATATATATATTATATATATATATATATATATTATAATATATATATTATATATATATGGCGCTCCACTGGCCTTCGAACGCGACGGAATTATTAACCGCATTATATACATTATCGGGTCTGGTCCCCAATCACATATCACATATCGGCGGAGCCGGGCGGGTCTGGTTCCCCAATCACATATCACATATCGGCGGAGCCCGGGCCTTATACACAATGTGCGCGACGATATGGCAGACCCGCCGAGCTTATCAAATATGACATATATGTTTTCGGGTCTGGGGCCATATCGCATATCGCAATCGGCGGAGCCCCATGCTTGTGCATATTGCGATATGCGATATGCCAGACCAGACGATATTTATAAGCCCTGATATATAAAATTTAAGGTCCAGTGTGAGTGATCGGGGCAGGATTTTCTTTGTTTCTCGTGTTTTCCAAAATTCCCGATATAACAAAGGGAGCGGGTTTTTAGTGTAAAAGGCGGGCCTGTGGAGTCCCGATAGTGTAGTCGCACATCGGGGAAGTGGAAGGCATGGGTCCTGCGACTTGCGAAGGGGCCCATACCCGATTGCGATTAAGTGAAGCCCTCAAAAACCGTGCCAAGCCTATGGATTGAGCAGGAAATTGTGTGTTGCGTGTGTTTTGTGCGAAAATCCTTTTTCACACTTGTTCCTCGTAGTTTTATAAAAGTTAATGAAGGCAGTGTTTATGTTGTGTTTGAACATTTCTGTTATATTGTTCACAATCATGAAGCTAAGGATAACTGTCTCTACAGGCAAGAAGTAAAGGACGCAGGAGTGGATTCAGAGAGTCATGCATGCAAAAGCGTTGTATTTAAAGGTCTGGCCTTAAGTGTTCCAGGTCGGAATCTCACGCGTTGCCTGTGCATTTCGAAAGCAAAGTTGTCCCGGTTTTCATCATGGGAAGGCGACACACAGTCAACCTTTTTATCAACATCTGTTCACTTCCTCAGGAGATGAAGCACTCCAGCAGATATGGTTTCTACGTGTCAACGGTTATGCTAACGATCCTATCTCTGTATACTCGATTTGTATATCGAAAATAGTGGGGGAAGATGAAGACGCAGGGAAGACCTAGAGTCAGGGGCTTTTGCATAAGTATTACCTCGTAAAATGAGAAGGGGCTTTTTGTTTGGATAAGAATAGTTTTGATTTATTGTGAATAAGGAGGACTGTTTGGTCGAAGGAGCCTGTAGCTTCTGATTATTTTGCCTTTGCTTTTATGTGTTTTGAAGCAGAGTGTTGCCGCTGGCATAAATATAGATGTGATTTGTATTTGTGCATATTGATGGCATACTGTTCATGATTAGTCTTGTTTATTTGAATATGATTCAATTGCTCGATTAACTTATGAGCGATCACTGATTCAAAACCATATTAAACACTAGTTGCAGGTTTATTTGTGCAGAAAGGAATGTGTATTCCTGTATGAGTAATCTGATTGCAATCAAATCTAATACATCCTTGTTCGTCTATGAACTCAGTAATTGATTCTTCAGACTTGGAATTTTTTTATGGTGTTTAATCTCTTTTATTATGCTCCTGCAGGATAGACTAGAATAGTTAAGTTTAGCATAGGAAAGTAGAAGTAGTGTAGATAGGATTTAACACATAGTGGTTAGCTGTTTTAATTTTGTTGATTTAATTGAAGCCTTCTTCTGAGAAGCCATCTTTCAACTCATTTAACAGTTTACGGGGTCCCTTAAAACCCGTTGGAACTAGCCATTCCAAATGAAAGCAGGGCTAATTGGGGCTTGCGATTGGGTTAGTTCCCTTTGTTGGTACAACGAAAATTTGCCATGTCAACAAATTGGCGCTAGAAGGAGGCCCTGAAGCGCTGTCCACAACTTTTCAAGATTTCATCTATAAGTGCCATGCATGGATTCAAGAAGATTAATACATGGATTGTGAAGGTCAAAAGGACCCCTCCTCTCATTTGGAAAAGCCTCATTTCGAAGAAGAGACATTGTGGGAGTATCATGTCGCTCAGGAACAACCAGTCAAAAGACTTACTTGGGCTTACGCTCGTTCCCTATCCCAACTCCCTATCTTTTAGTCATTACCTCCGATAGCAAAAAGAAAGCCAAGTGTCTATCACATAAACGAAGAAACTTCTGCAACCCCTTCTCTTGAAGATATTGTGCTTGATTCTTTGCAGAGTATTGACTCCCCTTAGGAAGAAATTCCTGAGGATTCCCCTTCTGAAGGCAATCCCTGGCCTGATTGGAAAATCCTAATGGAGAAAACCTCCACCAGAACATCCCTATCCTCGATATGGCTAATATTCCTCAACCGGGTGGAAACCAACTCCCACCTCCTCCGGGAGCACTTCCTCCTTGGCTCGCTTAAGATGCTGTGGCAATACTTGGACAGCGACATCCCTTACCCAAGAATGCAGAAAAGGTACTGCCTAGATTCGACCCTGAGTGGGGAGACACCGCTGAAAACCATATCAATTCGTTCTTCCTGGCCATGCACATGCTGGGTGTAGCTAATGAAGATATAGTTTGTCGCCTATTCCCTTTTACCCTGATTGGTGCAACTTCCACATGGTACTTTAGCTTGAGAACAGGATCAATCACTTCATGGGCTATCTTTCAACAACCGTTTTTGGACAAGTATGGCGATGACAAAACCCCTGCTGCCCTAGTGCTAGAACTATCCCGTTTGAAAATGGAAACCAAAGAAAAGGTCAAGGATTTTAACATCCGGTTCAACACCTTGTTTAACAGAATCCCAGCCATTGCTAGACCTACTGAGGAGGTGCTCATGGAATTCTACATCACTGCTCTCCCTGTCCCTACTGCGATGTGGGTCAAAAGGAGTAAGTCACAGACCTTACAAGGTGCTATTGATGAAGCAATAAAAGTCGAGAATGAAATGTTCAGTCTCACAGCATGCCACCCTACAACCGCAGAAAAGAAAGCCTCCCAAGCATTCAAGAAGAATAATGGGAGTGATAACAAAAGGGCTGAAACCAAAGAAAAGGACACCACGGATGTGGAAGGTTTGCATCGGATCATTATAAAACTAACAAACACAATCATCGATATGAAAAGGAATCATGGAGAGAAACCTAGTGGTAGTGGAGGAGACTATAACAACAGAAAGCCCTTTAAGCCTTTCTATCGTAAGAAAACAGAAGGTGGTCATGGTCAACTTGCGCTGCTTGCTCCACCCAATGGAGGGGATTTAAATATGGAAGAGCTGGCTCTTATTGGGTTGCTCCTTAACATAGAAGAACCTATAGTGGAGCTGGAACCAGAACAAGAAAATGAGGAAGAATATCAAGTAGAAGAGCCTGTGGACAAAGAATCTCAGATCAATGTACTATGGGATTTCTATACAAATGAGAATGATGATGACGAAGAAGATTGTATGGCAGAAATCCGCACCAATGAAATCCACACACGAAGTAAAGGGCCACTTCTTGGAGCGATGAAGCCTGTTGACCAAACAAAGAAAGATGTCCACCCTTTGAAGGAACCCGCTCCCAAAGTTCCTATTGAGAAGAGTAGACCAAGCGGGCAGTCCAAGAATACCCCAGTGGCAAACCATACAGAGAAAGAGAACACAACTCCCACTGCAACGAAGGCAACTCCGAATGGTAAACTCCCACCTAAGAACATCAAAACTGGTATGTTTACTTTGCCCTACCCTGTTTATAACATTGATTACAACATTGTAGATGATCTTAAGAAATCCAGGGCTAATATAACATACTTCGATTTGCTAAAATTAACATAGCAAAGGGATCTGCTCCTGAAAGCTATGAATGAACGGAATTGTAAATCTCCCACCATTCCGAGTAGCCAACCCAAGGAGTCGGTCTCGAGACTTGTTAATACTCCCAGTTTCGCCCAAAAGCTAGCAGCCATGGAAGCCACCCTATAAAAAATGAATTGAAACTCCCAAGATGTCAGCGCAACCATGGTAGGGAGGAAATCGAAATCCATGACTCCACCCTTCCTTATCACATTCGAAATCCTCAACATGAACGTGCACAATTGCTTGGTAGATTCCGGTGCTTCATCAACTGTTATGCCTCACACTGTTGCCAAAAGACTGCATGCTATACCTGAGAAAACAGGGACTCAGATTATGCAATTGGACAGGACAAATGTGAAAGTAATTGGGGAGTTAAAAGATGTGTTGATTTGGATGGATGCTAAAGCACAATACACAAGTCGTTGACATAGTGGTAGTCGACATACTCGAGGCTTATGGAATGTTGCTCAGTAGGGACTGGTCATCAAATTTGAATGGATATTTCTCCACTGATTGGTCCCATCTCTTGTTGCCTCAGAGGGGAAAAGGTGATACGCTGAGAGTTGATCGTGAAAGATACATGAAGTATGTGGTGACAGAGCTAAATGGGCCCAATAAACCTGTAATGTTTACCAACTCTATCCTTGGGAATTACAGTTTCAATGTTTGTGCCACAGAAACTTGTTTTGGGAAATTCCATGCTGAAACAAGTGAAGGAATTGCAATAAAGACATGGTTGGAAGCTCTTCCCTGTAGTCCAACTGACAAACCACCCTGTAATATAGTAGATGATAAAACTAGTCTCGTGGGAAGCAATTTAGTTAATGTAACGTTAGACTCTAAATTTTGGACACTCTATTTTAACAGTTCTAACTGCGTTGAAGGCGCAAGTGCTGGGAGAATTCTTATGGACCCACAAGGGAACCAACATTCGATGGCCAGCCGATTGGAGTCCGCGTGCACCAACAACACGACAAAGTACAAAGGCTTTGCTACAGGGCTTGAAAAGGGCCCTTGATATGAAGGTGAGAAACTAAGTTGCACGAAACGGGGAAACGGAAACGAGTTTCCGAAACGGGAAGCGATACGAAACGCGACCTCCCCAAATTTGAGGAAACGGGGAAACGCGAATATATATATATATATATATAATATATATATATATATATATATTATATATATATAAAATATTTAAAAAATTATTATATATATGTGCAATCATAAAGCATTAAACCTAAAAAAAATTTAAACCCACCTAAACCAAACAATTAGAACCACCCTAAACCCTAAAAAAAATAATAAAAAACAAATAAAAAAAATAAAAAATAAATAAAATTCAAATTTTTTTTTTTGGAAACTGTGGCGCTGTACGGCCGTGAAACGCGTTTCCGGCCGTACCACCCACGTTTCCGTTTCGGGAAACGAGGTGGTACGGCCGGAAACACGTTTCACGACCGTACGGTACGCGGAAACGCGTTTCGTTTCTGTTTCCGGCCGGAAACGGGCCCCCCCCAGCGTTTCCTGCAACATAGGTGAGAAATATCAAAGCTTCTGGTGACTCATAGATAATCGTGGACCAGGTGAGGGAAAGGATACATCACAATTCACCATACTTGGAAAGATACCAACATGAGGTATGGAGTTTAATTAACAGTTTTGATTCTTCTAATATCATACACATACCTCGATGGCAAAACCAAGATGCAGATCTGATGACTGGTTTGGCTGCAAAACCTTTGCCTGATCTTAGCTTAAACAAGAATAAATATTATGTTGAATTGATTTTCAGGCCATTCATACCTGATAACATTTGAAATTGGCAGGCATTCAAAGGTGACAAGCAGATCTTTGAGCCCCTGCATTGCCGGAGGACATTCAGAAATGAATTCGTCGTTAAAAAGGAGCATGACAGGCTTATGAGTGAGAGTAAAAATGAGGAAATATCTTTCATTGGGAAGTCTATTGTCAACAGGTTGGGCATCCTTAACGCTCTCATGTTTAATAATGCTTCCTATTTTTCATCACTAAAGCTAATTGAATTCGCTATTGATAAATCAATTCGCATAAGATATGCATCAAGCTATTACCCCCAGGGAAATAGAGTTGCAAAACTCTCAAATAAAAACTTCATCCGCGTGATCTGCGCATTTGTCACCAACGACCAGGGGAATTGGCACAACGCTCTAATAAATGCCCCTTGGTCCGATATCGTCACCCCAAAGGGAGGGCACATGAAATTCCAACATTTATGGCTAGGCCCGCTCCAAGTTGAGGAAAACATTGGTCGGGGAACTTACACATTGAAAATTCTATAGGGAGATACTGAGAAACTCCCTGTTAATGGCCATCATCTTAAGAGATACTTCCAGTGGCCACCACATGGTGGTTACTTCTTGATTAGGTTAGAATTCATCTTATTTTGCTGTTAGTTTAGTTGCATTTCTGTCCTTTTCTTTTGTTTCCTGCAAATTTTATTTTCCTTTTGTTGAATTGCAGTCCTTTTCAGCGAGCTGATTTCGGTCCTCCAGTCTCGTTCTACCTTTCAGATTTGCCCTCATTCACCACTTTCAGCCTTTCCCTTCCTCATTAACCTGCTGATGATTTCGCTGTTCCTAAATTCATTACCCTGCAAATCAAATGAACTTTCTATCAGCCCATGAGAATTTGAAAATCAGCTGTAGAATTCAAACCAAGCCACTCATTGGCATCTGTTGAGAACTGGGTAAGATCTGTTGATAACTTGGATATTCGGAGCATGTAGGGGCATCTTTATAAAACAAGAATGTGTAACTACAGCTAGATTGGCATGGAGGGACGCTGCATTTTGAATAAATTCCACTCAGACCTAGCATATACTTGCCTATAATGTTTACAATTATTCTCCATTGGTCCCATTCACCACACTAAATTGTCCAATCCCTGTTACCCACAAATAAACCTCCTTTCATGGGCTAAGCTCAGTGTCTTATACCCTGTGGCAAATCCAATTATGCTCTAGTCCTTATGCCTGAAACTGGAAGGACTTATTTAAAAGAAAATGAAATGTCGAGTCTTTGTGCCAATCTGGAAGGACAGGTTGTTTGGGAAGCCGGTTAGAGTAGGGACTGTCGCTGGGCTTAAAGTACTGGTTGACACAACAAGCCCAACCTTGCTTAAGTGGTTTAAAAATATGGCATGATCCATGACTGCACCCCATTCAATCAGATGAAAATATAGCACTGAAATTCTTATACAAAGTGCAGATAAACATATCCACAGAAAGAGCTGAGGTACACACCTAAAACAGGTATTGGCGGACCAATGATGACCCTAAAGGGATTTTGAAAGTTGGACACAAGTAAAGGAAGGTCAATAAATCCCATAATAATACCATTGGAGAATGCCTGTCAAAACTCTATAAGTCAGTGGAAGCTATTTGTCTTTATCCCACCTGAAGCAATTAATGTTGAACTGGAACCCATGCCTGTCCATTTGTACAGTTTGCATTTCAAGTTTATCTTAATACTTTGATGTGTTATTGATCCAAGGTTTATTTGGAAACAGAGATAACTGGTTCGCCTGACGGTTCTCCATTTGTTGTGGCCACAACCACCACCCTATTAAAACTTGCCCTGGTGGCAATTTTGAATGGGTCCCCTAGAAGTCTGATCTTTCATCTCTCCGAATGACTTTTTTCATCCCAATGATTTTAACTCTATGAAGAGCCAAATCTTCCACTCACAAATGGTTAAAGCCCCTTAACAAATCCCTCACATACAACTTCGTTTAAGCCCTTCATTCCTATGCTCATCGGGATTTATTTAACTCACAAACCCCACATCGCATCATTATTCCCGTCATCGCTCTTTATAGTGGAAATGCTCAAAACATGCATAAATCATCCATTTTTCGCTTATTGCACTCAACCTTGGCACATAACACATACCATAAGGCATTGGACCCGATGACACTATTAACCATACTTCATATATATGTCGGGTTCGAAGCTTCGTCACATATTGCAATCGGCCAAGGTCCAAGGTTTATATATATACAAATATGGCGCACCACTGGCTTTTGGACTCGACGACATTATTGACTGCATTATATACATTATCGGGTCCGGTTCCCCAATCACATATCGCATATTGGCGGAACCTGGTCTTTATACACAATGTGCGCGGTGATATGGCGGACCCGCCGAGCTTATCAAATATGACATATATGTTTTTAGGTCAGGGGCCATATCGCATATTGCAATCGGTGGAGCCCTCGGCTTGTGCATATTGCGATATGCGATATGCCGGACCCGACGATATTTACAGGCTTCGATATATAAAATTGAAGGTCTGGCCTGAGTGATCGTGGTAGGGTTTTCTTTGTTTTCCCGTGTTTTCCAAAATTCCCAATATAACAAAGGGAGTGGGTTTTTAGTGTAAAAGGCAGGCCTGTGGAGCCCCGATAGTGTAATCGCACATCGGGGAAGTGGAAGGCATGGGTCTTGCGACCTGCGAAGGGGCCCATACCTGATTGCGATTAAGTGAAGCCCTCAAAAACCATGCCTAGCCTATGGATTGAGTGGGAATTGTGTGTTTTGTGCGAAAATCCTTTTTCACACTTGTTCCCCATAGTTTTATAAAAGTTAATGAACACAACGTTTATGTTGTGTTTGAACATTTCTGTTATATTGTTGACAACCATGAAGCTAATGATAACTGTCTCTGCAGGCGAGAAGTAAAGGACGCAGGAGTGGATTTGAAGAGTCATGCATGCAAAAGCATCACATTTAAAGGTCCGGCCTTAAGCGTTCCATGTCGGAATCCCACACGTTGCCTGTGCATTCCGAAAGCAAAGTTGTCCTGGTTTTCATGATGGGAAGGCGACACATAGTCAACCTTTCTATCAACATTTGTTCGCTTAGGAGATGAAGCGCTCCAGCAGGTATGCTTTCTACGTGTCAGCGGTTACGCTGACGATCCTATTTTTGTATACTCGATTTGTATATCGAAAACAGTGGGGGAAGATGAAGAGGCAAGGAAGACCTAAAGTCAGGGGCTTTTGCATAAGTATTACCTTGGAAAATGAGAAGGGGCTTTTTGTTTGGATAAGAATAGTTTTGATTTATTGTGAATAAGGAGGACTGTTTGGTTGAAGAAGGACCCTGTAGCTTTTGATTATTTTGCCTTTGCTTTTATGTGTTTTGAAGTAGAGTGTTGCCGCTAGCATAAATATAAATGTGATTTGTGTTTGTGCATATTGATGGCATACTGTTCATGATTAGTCTTATTTATTTGAATATGATTCAATTGCTTGGTTAACTTATGAGCGGTCACTGATTCAAAACCATATTAAATACCAGTTGCAGGGTTATTTGTGCAGAAAGGAATGTGTATTCCTGTATGAGTAATCTGATTGCAATCAAATCTAATACATCCTTGTTTGTCTATGAACTCAGTAATTGATTCTTTGGACTTGGAATTTTTTTATGGTGTTTAATTTCTTTTATTATGCTCCTGCAGGATAGACTAGAATAGTTAAGTTTAGCATAGGAAAGTAGTAGTGTAGATAGGATTTAACACATAGTGGTTAGCTGTTTTAATTTTGTTGATTTAATTAAAGCTTTCTTCTGAGAAGCCATCTTTCAACTCATTTAATAGTTTACGAGGTCCCTTAAAACCCATTGGAACTAGCCATTCCAAATGAAAGTAGGTCTAATTGGGGCTTGTGATCGGGTTAGTTCCCTTTGTTGGTACAACGAAAATTCACCATGTCAACAAGTTGACTGAGCTGTTTTGGGTTGACTTTGATCCTCTTTAGAGGCTGTACTATTCTGCCATTGACCGAGCTGATTAGAGGTTGATTTGGGGCAGCTTTGACCACTGTTGACTTTATGGTTAGGGCTGCATTGACTACTGATTTGGTAGATCTGTTTTGGACTTGTATTTATGATATTTATACTCTCTCTGTTGAACTATTGAAGGATAATAAGAAGATTTGATCAAAAGGTTTCCGCACATTGGGGTTTGTCCTTGGCATCCACCACATCTTGTGTCCTTTTGTTTTGGCTTGTCTTCTGCATATGATTTTATTGTCTATTTGCATCTATTGTCAATGTTTATAAGTTAATGTGATTGCTATTGGATGTAATTGGAAATTGTCATTGGGCTGCTAAAGGAACATTGAAGCAAATTGTGCTTAAGCATAGAACATACCATTGTTATCTAAAATTAACATGGAATCAGAGTTCAGCTGAAGACAAAGCCCAAGCAAGAGTGTAGAAAAGCAATCACTAAGGGAGGCTGTTGGACAAGGACTTATAACTAGTTCTAATGACGACTACATCTTTCTTCAAATCCGAGGACGATCTTAAGGACAAATCCGACTATCATGCATGGAAGATGAATTTGGATTTGACATTTAAAGAGTGATGCCATGGACTATGTCAAAGGAAGAATAACAGAGCCTCCTTCAAATGCATCCGTTGCTGCATAAACCAAGTACAAGAAAGGCGAGGTTATAGCTAAGAAGATTATTGTTGATTCTATTCATAAGCCTTTGGTTGCCTATATTTCTGATTTGGAAACATCTAACGAGATGTATGACAAGCTGGTTGGGTTGCTCAAAGTAAACAATGCAAATCAAATTCTCTTTCTAAAAATCACGCTGAAAGATATCCAGATGGATGGAGGAGAATCCATCCAATCCTATTTCATGAGGATGACAGAGATCAAGAATGATCTCCTATATATTGGTGAAGTCACTGGTGATCGAGAACTCTCTCTTATCACACTTGGGGGCCTTACAAGAGATTGGGATGTGTTCAACACTACCATTCTCAACAACGACAAGATTCCAGGATTTGATGAACTATTGGCCAGATGCACTCAAGAAGAAATAAGGATGATGGAAAGAGACAAGCCTTCAAATGGAAACAATCCTACCGCCTTCTTCGCTAATTCTAAGAGAAGGAACAATGCTGGTCTAAGGAATCAAGAATAAAGATTCAAGCCAGGATTCAAAGAAGAAAAGAAAGGAAGATGATTCAATTGTAATAGGTTTGAAATTTGATTCTGGGAATTGGACGCCCGCGCCCCCCGTCGCCTGTGGTGGTGCGGCGGCGGGCGGAGGGCCTGCGCGCAAGACCCTCCGCC
>APFE030124940.1:17403-68920 GCA_000404065.3 Pinus taeda | reverse complement strand
TTTTAATTTAATTTAATTTTATGTTTTCATTATTTCTTTTAAATTTTAATGTTTTTCGAGGTCATGATAAAATACTTTACGCCATTATTTGGAAATATTGAATTTTTACTTTTGAAAAAAAAAAGTTTTCCCAACATTAACACTTTTCCTTTTGAGGGTGTTTTTTGAACAATTTTTGAGCAAAAATTTGATTTTCACCGCCATTTTTAAAACATGTTGAAAATTTACCCAAGAAAAAAAAAAGGTGTTATTCCAATATCAACATTTTTAGTTTTTAACACTGTTTTTGATGTTTTTTCGAGGTTTTTTGGCAAGAGTTCCCATTTTGAGTTTATAGTTCCCGTTTCAAAGTTTACATTGTTTTTGGCTCTTCACGGTCGACCTGATATTTTATGCCTGGTTAGAGCACTGCAACAACCCTCCGTCCTGCCTCAATTCTCTTCTAAAACAACATCGGAACCCTTTCCTAACAACCTACCTTATCTGCCATCATACTCGGCCTTCCCAAAATAGTTTGCTTGGCTGTTTTGTGCCCTTAAAATAGACCTTTCGACCTCCAAACAAACCACTACAGGGATTTGACCCTACCTGCAATCCAACAAAACTCTTAGATGCTACTCCTTGAAGAGTTCAAGCCTCCAACATACACAAATCAAACCTTTTCTCAAGAAGCTAGCCCTCTGCTCTAAATCAGACCTACAATAGACACACATAGACTAGAAAACCAGTCCCTTATTAAATCATCCTTTTCCTCCTAAGTTGCGGCTACTTCAAATGCTCTCCTTTTACGATGATTCACATTGGGTTGGGTGAGATTGAGGCTCCTCCTCTTATCTTTTATACCTTTCCTTAGGCTAACGTCCAACCCTTCCAAAGGGTCTCCATAAGTGAAACCAACTTTCTTTTCTAGGACAATTAGCCCATTTGAAGACATAACAATTAATATCTCAACTTCTAGACCTCCTCTCTTGGTGCTTGAAGCTGCCCCTTGCTCCTCTAAGGGTGTGCTTCCATCTCCAAGGGCCAAATCATCAAATCTCTTGGTTTTGGGCCCACTCCCTTGGGTGCAAAACCCCAGGCTAGGGTTCTTAGCCCACAAGTGAATTTATGATGCCAATTCCTCCACAACCTTGTCCACTAGGGTTTGGAGTACCTCCCAAGCTACCAATCTCAACATTATACATGTCAACTCAATTGTTAAATCACATGTCCTATTATCTTTATCAATGTCCACACAAATTCCCTCACATGTATATAAATCACTTCACTTGTTTCCTATAGATATCCACTCAAATTCTATCTTGGGTTTCTAGGTGTATATGACTAAATTCAAACATTTTTTTTTTTACATTATATATATATATATATATATATATATATATTATATATATATATATATATATATAATTGTTTGTTTGTTCAAAATGTACATTATTGAATGTTGGAATAATTTCATGTTAAGTTGATTAGGGCAAAATGAATTGATTTACAATGATATAGTTTGGATTATGTTGTTGATAATTAGGTAATTGTCTAGGTTGTGTTGTCAATGTAATTCTTCTAGATGCATACTGTGTATAGTTTTCAAATGTTTGATGTTTGAGTGGACACTTCACCCATCATTAGGGACACAAAGCTTGTTTGATTTTTTTTGAAATTCTCAGGTCATGGAATTTGAGTCCTCTTTATCTCTACTATATCAAAGAAGGATACACTTTTCTTGTAAATCAATTGGCTTGTCCTTCCCAACATAGGGTTCGGAAAGCAATATGGCAAAGGGATGACATTCCAAAGGTAAATATATTTTGTTGGACTCTAGTACATCAAAAGATCAATGCTAAAAATATTAAAAAAAAAAGTATTCAAGATCCTTCTTGATGCCCCATGTGTATGCCCACCGAAGAAAATATCCATAATCTACTTCAACTCTGCTCTTTCTCCTTGGAAGATGGCAAGTGGATTTTGAGAATTTAATTCAAATAGATGCATTTCCAAGTGATTGTGTGGAGATGCTTGTAACTTGGAAAAGTAAGTTTCCATGGACACACAAGTCTTCCTCTTTAATTCCAAGATGTTGGTCAACACTCCCAAGATATATGTGTTGCTCTATTTGGTTAGTAAGAAATGCCATAATCTTTAAAAATGAAAAATAAGTTCTCTCCAAAGTGGCCCTCAAGACGTCCTCTCTGATGTTCAAAGAAATCACTTCTCGGGGATTCAAAAATTTCGAACTAGAAGAACTCATCTTTGTCGAAAGAGATTGGTTGAGGGTGGATTTCCCATCAGATCAAATTAGCAACGTCAAGCTTTGCCCGGCTAGAAGGAAACCCATTTCTATTAGACAAGACCTGGCAGAATTTTAGAATTATAAAGCTGTCCAACACCAATTCTCTTTATCCTTCGATGGAGCATCAAAAAGAAATCCAAGCATGGCAGGAGAGGGAGGGGCAATTCTTGTCCCCAATGGAAAAATCAAGTTATAATAGGCATGGGGATTGGGAACAACAACCAATAATCAAGCAAAGTTCCTCACTCTTTGGCAAGGTTTAAGAAAATTCAGAAAATTGTGATATTTAGTGATTCAAAAATAGTGATTTGGTGAGTATGGAAAAGTAAACATCATCTTAAATTAATTCGATCTCCCATGGAGTTGAAAATCCTTCTCCAACTTCAACAATTTGAAAAGGTAAACCTTCAATGTTTTAAGGAATTTAAATTCCATGACAAATTGATTAACAAACAAAGGAACAAAGTTAGAATAAAAAAACTATAGAGTTGAATAATGAATATCAATCAATCACCCCATTTCCATGATTCCCACATAGAAAAAGTGTATTATTAAATATCATTAATGAATATTTCATAAAGAGGGAATATGAATATTTTATGGAGGAAGCATATTGCTAGAAAATTATTGTATTAGATCCGACAGTTTTTAATTTTTGGCGGCCACATTCTCTGACAGGCCTCAATCAGCCCCCATAGCATACCCCTATCGATTTAGTAATAACACTTCGCTCACAAAATATCCCTCTAAATACCTTGCATATCTTCAGTTTAGTGTAGGGATTCATCTAATTAGCAGACCAAGGAAAAGGCATTTAATTTTCCTCACGCCAAGGCCATATCCCTATCTATTCTGTAGCAAGTGATTCTATTTGCAATGAATTTAATGGTGACAGAGAAGATTAGAAATAATCACGATGGTTTACATAGTATAGGTATTGGGCTCCCTCAGGATTGCGTATGCCGAATATATGGGTTCTAAATTTTGCATGGTTTGGCTCCAGTATCACAATGTTTAACAAAGTATCACAATGTTTAACAAAGTTCGTCCCTGCAAACTAGTGTCGACGCTGGCTAATAGGCAAATTCTATTAGCAGTTGTTTATAATGAGATTTTTTGGAAGTTTTTTTGGTGGGTTTTTCCGGTCAAAATCCGGCAGCAATTTATTCGAATTTCAAATTTGATAACTACACAATCAAAGTCTCTCAGGGGTTTTTCAGGGCGCTGAATCCAAATATACAATTAAAAAACCATTTTAACTGCAATAAATCAAGATTTTACCTCAATTTCTTCGCTGAATTCCGTCACCGAAATCTCTAAAAAATCGCATTATAAACAACTTCATTCTATTATAAAAACTCTGGGCTCCTCCTCCCGTGACTCTGAATCCGTTGACATCAATGCTATTTTGGAAGGGTCCTCGAGGATTTTGAAAGCATGCACCTCTCCCTCAAGCAGAGACAAGACGCTGAGAAAAATGCTTGCAATTCTCTTCAATTGACTGTCAATTCCAAACTTGAACTTATGAAAATAAAATTTGATCTCCTTCGGAATGAATTAAGGAGTGAGGAGGCATCCCTTCACTGCAAAATGGTGGAGTTGGAGGATTTGTCTTCTTCTTTTTCAGGCTACAAATAGTTCCAATGGATGCCGAAATTGGTGAAAATGCAGGGAGAAAAAGAGGGAACCTAGTCCAAGTTCTAGATTACCCAAAATAATTCTAAAGATGTGTCTGGGCAGTAAGTTTTTGGACATTTCTCAATTAAAATATAATTTGTAATGTTGTGATTTTTTTTTTAAATGAAGTAATCTATTTAGGATTTACAGTAGGCATCTCTCTATAATTATCGGAAAAAATGCTACAAGTATAAGTTGCAAATGTATTGGACTTAAGAGCGTTGGATTATGATGGAATTAATAGGTTGCAAATGTATTGGACTTAACAGCGTTGAATTATGATGGAATTAATAGGTTGCAAATGTACTGGACTTAAGAGCGTTGGATTATGATGGAATTATATGAACTATGTTAAGATTTTGGCTTGTAAACCAAAAGTTTTTCTTTTTAAAAGAAATCTTATAACCATTCCTTTGAAAAGTATACTACATATTTGTTGTTGCTTTGTTGTCTACTTGATTTATCAATTGAACTATATTTTATTGTCTAGTTGGTTGGATAATTGGCACTGTGTTTTGGACATTAGTTTTGCAACTTGTTGGATGAATTGCATGATTTTTTTAATAGTATTTCATTAATTGTGTTTGATCAAAGTTGATGGTGACAATATTTATACTTTCTCAAAAATGTTGTTGTATTATGCTTGATTAGCTTTTCCGGTCATAACAAATCAAAGGGAGGATGCTATGCTATGTAATTGGTTTTCCTCCAAATTTAGTTTACAGGGAGGTGCTGGAACATGGATTTTGAGTGGCACTGGAAACTCGAGGTTATGTACTTCATTACAAATTTTTCCATACTTCTTGTTATTGGAAAACATAACTAGGTTCGATCTTCATAATGATCTTTGTACTAATGTCATTGTATATTTTATGTAAAAGGAAAAAGAATAATAATAATAATAATATTATTAGTCAGTTACAACTACCTCTCATGGAAATGGTCATACGTGAATGACTTACTTAACGCAGTTGAATCCCAAAATGATATCTAATATAATGCACTGCGTAACCCCGTAATACTTAAATTCAAAAAGAGTGAAGGGATCTTTACTTGAATGGTTCATGAGGCACAATACTTGCTGAGGTTTTGCAAATGGGGTAGTAAGCTAAGTGGGCTTGATTGTGGGGAAAACTCCACAGTTAAGTGCGCTTGAGCCAAAGGTGATCTGGGATGGGTGACCTCCCGGGAAGTCCTGGTTATTGGGTGCAAGCCCCGAAAGTGATGATTGACGCTATGTGATTCATTTCATTAGTTTCAATCCCACTTCTTCACCCCTATTAGCATCACCTGATGTAATGAGTGCTAAGTAAACTATTCAAAAATCACGAGAAATTAGTCAGTTACGACTACCTCTCATGAAAATGGTCATACGTGAATGACCTACTTAACGCAGTTGAATCCCAAAATGATATCTAATATAATGCATTGCGTAAACCCCCTAATACTTAAATTCAAAAAGAGTGAAGGGATCTCTACTTGAATGGTTCGTGAGGCACAATACTTGCTAAGGGTTTGCAAATGGGGTAGCAAGCTAAGTGGGCTTGATTGTGAGGAAAACTCCACAGTTAAGCGCGCTTGAGCTAGAGGCGATCTGGGATGGGTGACCTCTCGGGAAGTCCTGGATATTGGGTGCAAGCCCCGGAAGTGATGATTGATGCTATGTGACTCATTTCACTAGTTTCAATTCCACTTCTTCACCCCTATGAGCATCACCTGATGTAATGAGTGCTAAGTGAACTATACAAAAATCATGAGAAATTAGTCAGTTACGACTATGTCTCATGGAAATGGTCATATGTGAATGAATTACTTAATGCAGTTGAATCCCAAAATGATATATAATATAATGCACTACGTAAACCCCCTAATACTTAAATTCAAAAAGAGTGAAGGGATCTCTACTTGAATGGTTCATGAGGCACAATACTTGCTAAGGTTTTGCAAATGGGGTAGCAAGCTAAGTGGGCTTGATTGTGGAGAAAACTCCATAGTTAAGCGCGCTTGAGCCAGAGGCTATCTGGGATGGGTGACCTCCCAGGAAGCCCTGGTTATCGAGTGCAAGCCACGCTATGTGATTCATTTCACTAGTTTCAATCCCACTTCTTCACCCTTGTGAGCATCACCTGATGTAATGAGTGCTAAGTGAACTATTCAAAAATCATGAGAAATTAGTCAGTTACAACTACCTCTCATGGAAATTGTCATACGTGAATGACTTACTTAACGCAGTTGAATCCCAAAATGATATCTAATATAATGCATTGCGTAAACCCCCTAATACTTAAATATCCCTATGGTTCGTTGTTCTCTCAACCTTGAGGGGTGCATGTATAT
This sequence comes from Pinus taeda, assembly GCA_000404065.3. NCBI lineage: Eukaryota > Viridiplantae > Streptophyta > Pinopsida > Pinales > Pinaceae > Pinus > Pinus taeda. The sequence continues at coordinate 62,619 of APFE030124940.1, read as the reverse complement.
TTATGTGATCATATATCCTTGTGTCTCACATTATTCTACATTGGTTTCACTCTATGATATATATGTGTGTGTTCTCGCACTGCCACTCTGTTTCTGTGTTTGTGGTTTGCAACATCATCGTTCACAATAGAAAAATTAAATCTATATATCACTCAATTCATAGGATCATTACACAATGACTCGCCCTTGTGACTTGACAACGCTCTACGTTCGTTGTTTACATACAAAGTGGTGACTCATAACAGCGGTTTGGAATCACATTTCTTTGGCATCCTTAGTGAGTGACATCACTACAACAAATCCCTATGATTAACTTCCTCTTTACCTCCTTTTCTTAATTTCATTGATTGTTTTAGTGTATTTTTCTCCACCTTTTTGAAAAAATTGGCGTTATTTATCATGATGACACCAATTTTGGTGCTTTTTTGTTGATCATGGAAAGTTGATGCTAAATAGTGCCAAATTTAATGCTGACTAATATGCCTAGTTTAATCTCTTCTTTAGCTCCTGATTAGCTTCATGTATAACCTATTGTGTAACATCCTATTTTGCTCCTAGTTATGGCATTGTTTTTAGTGTCCATTTTATCTTCTTTAGTAGCTTTCTTTGTAATGTTCTATTTTTCTCCTCGTTATGGCATTGGATATGAATTTTTCTGGTACAAATGCTCAGGACGGATTTTGTAATTAAGTTGGGGGAGGAGTGTACCATATGTATCATACATATGCTATGACTGTAGCCAAATTTGGTAATTACCATCTCGTTGACGCACAATACACTTATCCGAAATCAATGATTACCCACTACCACCGTTACTCCTATTGTCATTTCTAAAAATCAATGTGACTACATGGAAATCATTCTTGTAGTTTTAATTTATGATGAAAATCCTGAATTCATTAAAAGGGTAACCTTAATATTCCCTACCCATTTCCAAATTTCATTCGACTTATATTCTCCCCAAGTGTTTGTATTGACCAAGTCCCACACTGTAACAATCTCTAAAACCACTGTGGGAGGAGTGACAATCTGTCATGAACCAGACTCCATTGATGTGCTGCTACACCATGTAAAATCCCTAGAAATATTTAGGAATGTAGGGTGGTTAGCATACTTTGAGAAGCTGCAAGGTTTCAATGAACATATTTCTATGGAATTCACATAGGCTCTACAAGAGCAACATTCAAAGGTTAGAAGATTCAAAATTACTATTACAGAGGACATAATTTCTAGGTGACAGGTTTAGCTTAGACAGGGCTTGTTGGTTTTCTAGGAAAATAATAGCTCCAACAACTAGGGAAACATTTTTACAATGACGAGAGGAAGTAAGGAGCAAGGGGAGAGGTATTGATAGAACATCCATTCCTCACCCTTGGGATGATGTGGATTTATTTATTCAGAAGTTCATTACATGTGAGGGTTGTTTTGGGATAATATTCAATTATCATTTTCAGCTATTGGCACGTCTTCGCAATGGAAAGCTAATAATTTTTCCCTATTATTTGCTCAAATATTTACAACATATGGCATAGGTAGTGCTTATAGCAAACCATCTAAATACTTGCTTAAGCAACCATGTGCTCATCAAGTTAATCATAATTCATTCATTGCAACAACAAAGAAGCACATGGACAAGTTTATTGGAAAAGTCACTTCACCGGCCGCTAAAAGAAAGGAATGTGAAAGTGAAGAATAAGAGGTAAGGGATGAAACAACACCAAAAGATAGAGAAATTACACCTCCCAGAAAAAGTAAAGAAAATAAACCTCCTAGATAAAGAAGAATGGTTACACCTCCTAGACCTCGTTGCAAAAACCGTAAGAGATGGAGTTCCATTAGAACATTTGCTGGTACATCTACTGAAGAAAAAAGAGCATGCACTAAAGAACCCGTGGATATATCCAGTGGAAAATATGAGGATAGTTATTATGGACACCCTATTGAAGAAGAAGGGATTGAGGCAAATATTGTTGAAACTGGGTCATTTGGAACAATGTTAGCGAAGCAGGGGTTCTTGAAACAGAAATGCCCGGGGAATCTAAGGAAGTATCTGAAAAATATACTCTTGTACAAACTGCCGTGAAAAAGAGGAAATTGAAGAAGCTAAAAAGTGAAATACAAGAGGTAAGTGCTGAAAAAACACCAAAAGATAGAGAAATTACATTTCCCAGACAAAGTAGAGAAGCTACATTTCCTGGACAAAGAAGAGAAGTTAAACATCCTAGACCCCGTTGTAGAAACCCTAAGAGATGGAGTTCCATAAGAATGTCTACTAGTACATTCGTTGAAGGAAAAAGAACATGCACTAAATAACATGTGGATATATCCAATGGACAATTTGAGGATAGTTATTATGGGTGCCCTATTGAGGAAGAAGGGTCGGAGGTAGAGACTGCTGAAACTGGGGAACCTGGAACAACGTCAGGTGAAGCAGGGGTTCCTAAAATAGAAATTCCTAGGGAATCTAAGGAAGTATCTAAAAAATCTACTCCTAGTGTACAAACTATGGTGAAAAAGAGGAAATTGAAGAAGCCATTGGGTGGAAATAATCCCAAGAAGAGAGTGTGGGTAATTGTTACACCATTAGATACCCCAATATTTGAGGAATGTATTGATACAACAAAACCAAAGGAGTCCAAGGGATAGCAAAATGAAGAGAAAGAAGAAGGATTTGTAAAAGAACATGCCCCGATAATTGAAGTTCATGTTGTTCCACTTGAATCAAAGGAACTTGAGGAACGACAGAAAGAGGAGGAGCTCAAAAAGGAACAAGAAAATGTCTCTTTACCAGGTAAGTCTAACACTGACCTCCTTATTCAAGAAATTAATGAATTGAAGGGGGGAAATGAGAATTTAAGGAAACAACTTACCATGGTTGAAGGAAAGCTTCAGTTTATAAAACAAAATAGATCAGAAAAACTTGTAAAAGTTGCAGAATCAATGCCAGTTAGATTATGTGATGGATGTAAGGAAGTGTTGGAGGAAGAATATTGTGAAAGGCCAACCGCTATTTTGGTTGGAATTCAAGTTGGAGAGCAAGATGAAGAATTCCAAACTGCTATTCCATAAGAACCTACTGAAGATGTAGCTATTACACAAGAAACAAAAGTTGCAGAAGATCGAGATGAAGATGTTGGGACATGAAATCATGCGAATATGGAAATGCATATACTTAAGTTGGGGGGAGATTTTTGGATGTGAAATTGACATCTTTTTGCACTCATTTTCCTACCTTTTCTTTATTCTCGAGACCATACTCTGCCACTGTAACAACCATTATCAACCTAGGTATGTCTCTTTTTATATGTCATCTTTATGATCCAATTCTACTTGTAATTTGGCATGAGAACACTGTTTTAGGCTATTATTCTCATAAAGTTGACAACTAGGATGTTACATCGTTTGTGGTCCGTTGAGATGCTATTATAGGATTATACCTTCCAGTTTTTCCTCGCTAAGGATAGGACAAGGACTTGTTGAGCATTGTTGTTACACATGAATATCTATTTTGGATGCACTAACCTCCTTCAATTAGTTATGAAGATCAATTTGGAAAGCATATGGTGAAACAATAGTTCGATTGTAAAAGGAGAAGTTTATGGACAATTCAGTTGAAACAATTAAGGTTTTCTATTGATAATTATTATAATTTGGAAAAACTTGTTACAACTTTGTCCTAACCTTGGAAATTGTTAACGTGTATTCTCAAATTAAATCACATGTGAATCAAGAGATTCTCATGATGATCTTAACATTGCAATCTGAAATTATAAAGAGGTGTACTCTCTGCTCACACGAGATAGACATATAGAAGTAGATAGAGAGTGATAGAGGGGGAGAGAACTAGCATTGTAATTTTGTATGTTTCATTAATGCAATATCAATCATTCATGGAACCATACCATTCTGTTGACTAGATTGTGTGTTGTGTAGTGTACCAACCCTTGCTAAGAAGGAAGGGCCCTCCTTCTTAGTAGGGATCACTAGTTAGGAAGGTATTGTAGCTGTTTGATTTATTTCCTCTCAGTTATAATTCATGTGTGATTGTTGCCCACTGTTATTATTAGCCTTGTTCATGCTTTAACGATTGCAAAATTTTAACCCATGTATTGTGTAACAACATAGGTCTTCGACCGGTCCCTTTGTTAGTGTGAAAGTTATTTAATTTTTGTTACAATTTGATGGTGTGTTCATTTCATTTGAATGTTTGTTTCAACATTCGTTGAGAGAATGGTTTCCAGGAGTGATTTTCTTTTCTGAATAAGAGTGATAGTGTGATAAAGTGGTTTTATTTTGCATCGTGTGTTGATTTCTTGAGTGTCAACAAGGTTTGAGGGTGTAACAACCAGAGTGTTGAGTTGCTGAGAGTGTGATTACAACAATTGAGTTTGACATTCATTAACACTAGTCATCATTTTCCATTGCATATATTTTGTGTAATAGCCTTGCAATACCAAAACCTATATGCATTGACAATTAATGTGAAGAGTGTAACTATTTCTTTGAATTGAAAGGACAATTGTTCAACCCAACAAGAAGTTGAAGCAAAACCTATACACAACTTTGACATAATGAAAGTTAAAGCAAAACTTGGAATGTTGTATGAAATCTAAAACATAATTATTTAAGGATTAAAATAAACAAATAATAATTCAAAAGTGTGTAAAACAATTAAATAAGCAGTCTACAATTTGAAGCAATAAGATTTGCCAATAAATGAAGCCTTGGTGTGCATTTTAGTGAAGTAAGGAAATTTTGGCCTACTTCACAAAAATGCAGGCCCAACCTTCATTACAGGGCCAAATTGAATGATTTAGATTGGAGAGTAATTTTTTACTCATAATTAACGATAAGTTTACACATAGAAATTTATTTTGTGCAAGAATATGCCAAATTGGATCGATTTCGTAGGGTTAAAGTGAAGGATTGTGTGCCTGAAATAGATGCACACCAAGACTTGTATGGTATTGAATGTGTGATAATGATCATTCAAACCTAAATATAAAACCATTTTATGCAACATATCATAGTCATTTCCATAAAGGAAATGTTATAAATTGAAATCCAAGTCTGCCAGAATAACAATTGATCATATCTGCCAATGATCACAGTCGAAACAAATATGCACTCCTAGGCCAAACCAATTACACTCTTGGCAATAAAATTTGAAATGATACATACTTGGATACCTAACATTAGGATATAACCTTTCATCATGTCTAACAAATATCCTACATTACTACATTTCCCACTTACACACAACTTTCACATAAGGCAAGTCGAAGCAAAACTTAGAATGTTATATGAAATATGAAGTATACATATTTAAGCTAAAAGTAAGGATATAACAATGTAAAAGTGTGTAATATCATTAAATAAGCAATATATAATTTTAATTAATTAGATTGGCCAATAAATGAAGTTTGGGTGTGCATTTTAGTGAAGCAAGGCAATTTTGGCCTGCTTCACACAAATGCATGCCCAACCTTCTTTTCAAGACCAAATTGAATGATTCAAATTGGAAAGTATTTTTTTACTCATAGGTAAAATTATTACAATTGAATATCTTTTATTTTTCACATATATATTTCCATTGTTCAAGAATACTCCAAATTGCATTGATTTCATATGGTAAAAGGCATGGTTTGTTTGCCTCAAATAAATGCACACCAGTAATGTTTGGGAACAAGAGGTTGGACTAAGAAAAATCAAATTTGAATTTTAATAGTTGAAACTTTTATTTTCTTGGTTAAAACCCTATAATTAAGTAAGGTTGGATGACCTTATTTTAGTAGTAATTAGGTTTAAATGTTTCTAAGGGATAGATAAAGAGATATCACCTAGGGTTTGGAAGGTCGATTTTAGGGTTTTTCTATATTGTACATATTTTTACGGTTTTATGTTTAAGATTAGGTCAAGTGGCCTAAATAGGGTTTCAAGATAAATAGGTAAGGGTAATGGAGACAAATATGACTAGTTCTTATTTTTGTTTGGAAAAAAAAATGAAGTCTAATTAGATCTAGGTTTTCAATGTCACTTTGGAAAAATCTTGAATAGGATTTCCCAACACATATGAAAATGGTGACTAGATTTCTAGGGTTTAAGATAATGAAGGAAGATATGGGATTTACTATCAGCTAGGGCCTTTCTACTAGCATTCATTATTTAAGATCGACCAGGTGCTAACACGCCATGATAATCCCTTAAGAAAATACATAACATTTCAATGTTAAACAAATACTAAAAGATGAGAACTTAAAACCAATCTCATAAAAACACATAGTACCTCATAAACCAACAAATTTCATCATCATGAGAATCAATTCCACAGCAATGCTACTCTTCCTCAATAGTAGTAGTATTCCAAACAATAAAAAACAAAAGGTAAAATAGACTGAACTCCTTCCTCTTGTCACCAATGTGCTATGATTTACACATTAGAAGTCTCTTTATATTTATACATGACCTAAGAGACCTTTGAAATGTGCGGGGAACATGACTCCCCACATAGCATGAAGCACATTCTAATTAAATTTTGGTGGACAATAAATCATCCTCATTAAATTTATACTATGCAGGAATACTCCAAATTGGATTGATTTTATAGGGTAAAAGGTAGGGATTATGTGCCTAAAATAAATGCACACTAAGACCTGTAATTAATTGGTAGTGAAAAAATGATGATTCCATCCTAAAGATATAAACATTTTCTACAACATATGATACTCATTACCCTAAAATAAACCTTACTAAAATCCAAGTCTGTCATTGTAGCAATTCATCATATCTGCCAATGATCAAGTTAGAAAAATGTGCACTCCCAGGCCAAACAAATTATATTCTTGGTAGATAAATTTGAAATGGGACATGATTGGATAACACCTAACCTTAGGATATAACATTACATCATGTCTAACAAATATCCTACATAACTATGTTTCCCACTTATACACAATTTTCACATAAGGAAAGTCGAAGCAAAACTTAGAGTGTTGTATAAAATATGAAAGTATAAATATTTAAGCTCAAAGTAAAGATATAACAATGTAAAAGTGTATACTATCATTAAATAAACAATCTTCAATTTGAATCAATTATATTGGCCAATAAATGAAGCTTGGGCGTGCCTTTTGGTGAAAAAAGACAATTTTGGCCTACTTCACAAAAATGCACGCCCAACCTTCATTTTAATGCCAAATTGAATGATTCAACTTGGAGAGTATTTTTTTACTCACAGGTAACATTAATACAATTAATTTTTTATTTTTATTTTTAATTTTTCACATATATGTTTGTGTTGTTAAAAAATACTCCAAATTACATGGATTTCAAAGGGTAAAAGGTAGGGTTTATGTGCCTCGAATAAATTCACACCAAGAATGTTTGGGAACAAGGTAATGGACTAAGAAAAATCAAACTTGGATTTTAATAGTTGAAACTTGTAGTTTCTTGGTTAAAACCCTATAAGTAAGGCTGGATGACCTTTCTTTAGTATTAATTAGGTTTAAATGTTTCCAAGGGATAGATAAAGAGATAACACCTAGGGTTTGCAGGGTCTATTTTAAGGTTTTTCTATATTACACATAATTTTTAGGGTTTTAAGTTTAAGATTAGGTTAGTGACCTAGTTAGGACATTTGCTAGAAAAAGGTTTGGGTATCATTTTAATGCAAAATGACATTTACTATCATTTATCAATAACTAGTGGCATGATAGAAATTTTGTCAATTCTACCCATGAGAAAGAAATAATGGCCATCTTACATGCCATCAAAACCTTGTAGCCCTATTTTAAAAAGTGTTGTTTTTAATAACCTGTATCTTATATCTAAATATTAAATTTGATTATTTTTTTTTTTTTTTTTTGAGAAAAAATAGGAGTAAAGGAGCAAAGTTAAGCACCTTATAAACAAATTTATTGATTCAATAAAATTTCTTTTCTTTATAAAATTGATTTATAGAAAAATAAAGCAATAAGTAAAAAAAAATCATTTGCATGCACATTCCTCACAATTTATGTTAAACTCACATGGAACGTAAACACCACATGTGAAAGATAAGCAATGAATTGCATATATTATTGACATGATATACATTTATAATACATGGTGTGACCCTTGGATTCATATTCCAAGTGGTCTCTTGGACTTCGGTGGCTGTTCACATTCCAGACCAACCCATAGAGGATTAGGTGTCCAACATTCCCCCCTTAATCCGAAGGGATATGTATAAGTCCAAGAAGAGACTTGTAATATGAAATGTGAAAAAAATGCATGGCCGCACTAGGCTAAATGTGCTCTCTGAAATGTTGGTATAAAGGGGGTGGTTTAAGGATTACCACCAACACTGGAACGCTTAGTGCAGTTACATGAACTCTTCCAAATCTGACATGAAGTTGAGGTCTTCTGCTAAAGGAAGTTCTCCTAATGTTTTGAAGAGGGAAACCTTCAACCTTGAAAAGGAGGTCTCACCCTTCATAAAAGGGGAGAACCTCAACCTGAAAAGGGAGGTATCAACCTGTGATGGTTTAAGGATGACCACCAACTCTGGAATGCTTAATGCAATTCCTGGAATTCTTCCAAAACTGGCAAGAAGATGAAGTCTTCTACTAGAGGAAGTGTCCACAATTCTTTGAAGAGATGTCTCAACCCCGCATAAATGGTTTAAGTCTAATCACCAACCAAAGGCATGCTCAGGGGCATCTTTGTCTCTGGCTACAATTCTAAATTTGGTATGGTTGGTTGTGGCTTAGGCTTGCTTGATGTGGCTTTGAATCTTTTAGATGACCATCACTTCCCTCCCTGTCAGATACAAGGTGAGATGGTGGAGAAAACTCAATTGCAAGACCTTTTAATATTCTAGAAGAAATTCTGACATATGACTAAAATATCTTCTTGGATATTGAAGTCCATTGCCAAGAAGTGATCCATCAAAGATGAATCTTCGTTCTTACAGGAGGCTTGTTTTTGAAGCATTTGTGTGAAGAGTGAGTACACTGACCACAATTCTTGTATGAATGAAGATCAAAACAATGATCTTTCATATGGCCAACTCAGTCATAGTGTTAGCATTTAACAATCTATTGTGGATGTTGTGGAAGACGCGCAAAATCTGGAACAACTAAAGGTGAATTGTCATGAAGGAATCCAACACTCTGAAATTTGACGGGCTTTAAGTAATCTGGAATATGAAAGGACACATCCTTGTCATATCCAAGATCCGTTTTATGATTTTTATGGGCAAGCTCTTCCCAAGGTCTAATCACTGACTTGGTAAGTGCAGGCTGATTTTTTTCATCTACATGTAACTCTGCTGCTTCATTGGGCACTACATTTGAATCAACTGTAACATTATTGACTTGCTGTTTATGGGAGTCTGTTTCAATGTTTTGAACATAAATAAGTTCAGAATGATGACTCTACTGCTGTAATTCTTCCTGCTTCAGTTGAGATTCATGCTGCAAAAAATCAATCTGTCCTTGTGCATATTGTAGAGAGGTCTGAATTTCAAAGAGAGACTTTGTCGATTTTGATTGTGTTTTCATCAATAGACAAGATTATATTTCTTAATAAGTCAAGTAAATGATCAAGTTTGGCCATTTTTCAGGCTCAACAACACAAACTCAACAAACGAAATATGTCCGCTTCAAATGAAAATGCACTGGTAAACATACAAAAGGATAAACGACTTTCAATGCTAGATATCTCCAACTACACACTTTAAATCTTCTGCTAGTACAAACTGCAACATCATTATTTTATTCCAAGACTTCGCCTTGATCTCTATACCTCCAATTTCCTTATTATTGTCAAAGAAGTATACAATGTAGAGAGATTAAATAGAAGCTATGCTATGCCAATTTTTACTTTATTTGACATTGTAGGTACAATGTGATACCATTTTCGCATAAAAATGTGAATACATATCTCACTGCGTTAACTATAGCAAAAGAAAATTTTCCTGTGAAATGCATTAACCTTTACAATTCATATTGATCACAATATGCAAAATTATGTACCGTAGATTATATTTAGGAATCCAAAAACTTTGCTGGGTCATTACTATATAGAGTGAAGTCTTGAACTTCTAAATTGGCAATATGCCTATCCACAAAACGAGCTTGTATACATTTACATATTAGAAGCATTGTAGGGAACAACCACCATGCACTGTCCTTCATGCTAAAATTCCATGCCTATAAATTTTGTGGCCCTCTGGAAGAAGACTAGATTTGATAATAGTAACATCCATAGATCAAAGCTATCACTATTTTACGGCTAGCAGAATGACCAACGAATACATGCCATTAGGTAGAAAATATCAACATACAAATATGTAAAATAGTTCAACAACAACATCATTAGGGAAGTAATGTTAATGTGGGGGATCTCGAGTGCAAGCATTATAAAACAAACAAGATCTTCCCTTATGACCTCAGTTGGTGCTACAAACACGACTCTACAAATGAAAGGGATTTTAGTATTCACGTCCCTTCTTATGGTGGCAAGTCAAAATATCATATGAATTTATTTAGTACATCAGGATGTCCTTATGGTGAAGGCTGCCACTTCTCACATTACATTGTGGGAGGTATTGGCACGACCCTTGGTTTTGTGCTTGTTCAAACCATAACTGTTGCTACTATGACACCATCAAGGAAACAACCCGGACTAATTGGTGATCCCAATGCTACTATCAGTGGTTACAAAAATAGACTTTGCAATCAATTCAACAACACCAACATATTACTCAATGAATCTTATATTCGTAAAACTTGTCATCCTTTTCGGCTAGCTTTTGTAGCAGAATGAGAGCAAATCAGCTTCTAACTGCAGTAACCAAATCTTAGACCTGGGTATGAATGTATGGCTCCATGGTTCTTTCCCAAAACCAGATTTGCGATCTCAAGGCATATTATATTACTCACTTCTCAACTCAATATATCCATCTAACGAACCAAGAACATTCACCACACCATTCCCACTATCCAACCTAGAGTTTTAACCAAAAAGCCATCCAATACATTCCAAATATATATATATATATAGACATAGACATAGATATTTGTCTAGCACATGATATTCAACACAGTCTATGCTCCTTCACTACATAAAAACTACGCAGAAAACACCTAAATGATTTAACATATAATCCAACAGAGAATGCTAGAGCGGTCGGAAACCACTATGGCATACAAATAACGCTAAAGCGTTGACAATGAATGTTTGACCTTTACATCTTCGTGCGGGCATATAATGCACAAGACAAAATGCTCACCCAAAAAATCACATAATAATAATGATCATACCTGATAAAGGCTATTTCTAAATTGCATTGCAGACCTGTAAGCAACAGTGGCGTTCAAAATTGTTTATATTGCATGTGTAGCCTGTTCTTACACCCATTTTACTTCTCAGCGTTATTTTCTCTTAAAGCCCATTGACCATTCCTTTCTTTTTTCATTCTTTGCATTCTGACCATTTCTAACAACATTTAATTTACTGAGGATAGGTGGCGCTGACAAATTCTAGGCGCCTAGGCTCTAATTCAATTTATGCATTGTCCTTACTGAATTGCAAGCACAACAGGTAATGAAGACCACAAAAGGAAAGGCCACATCAAATCAAATGGTTGGAAGCATAAAGCATGCCAACTGCCATGGAAATCATCTCGACAAGATGCACAGTGGACAAACTCTGAGTGCACAATCTGAGGGGCGTTATCAACAACACCAAGCCATGATGGCTCATGCAACAATGGGCGTTACAAAAATGGTGCCAGCAAGAGCATATCTTAACCAAGGAATGGGTATGCATAGAAATGAAAATGGTCAAGTGAAAAAAAAAATCTATCCTTTTGATGGACTCTCTAGGCAAGACCAAACCAATGCTATTCAAGGCAGTTCAGAGCAGCTTGGCAGGGAATGACAACATGCCATTTCTTTTTCTTTTCTATCTAAGGCACAAGCTCACAGTGAGGAAGAAGACCACACACCATGGATTTGATACCATGTTAAACTCACATGGAATATAAACAACGTATTTGAAAGATAAGCATTGAATTGCATATATTATTGACATGATATACATTTATAGTACATGGTGTAACCCTTGGATTCATATTCCAAGTGGTCTCTTGGACTCCGATGGATGTTCAAATTCCACACCAACCCATAAAGGGTTAGGTGTCCAACAGTTTATTCAAAGCACATTCTTCCATTCAGCGTGCATTCCTCATGATTTATTCAATGTGCATTCTTGCATTCAATGTCCATTCGTCATGGTTTATTTAGTGTGCATTCTTTCATTCAATGTGCATTCAACTAGCTTGCCTTGAACCTAGATAACAATGGCCTCAATTGAAATAGGGGCATCCTCTTCCTCGCAAATAGTTGATACACGAGGTTCCCAAGAGAATTTCACAATAAAAAAATTCAAAGAGTGTGCCAATGGCATGGAGAGATACAAATTGTCCACTAGGTATGCTACATATATTGAGAAGAGAAGAGGTTTATACATTTATATTTGGATAGTTTGATTTCCAAAATGAGATAGATGAGGCCATAGAAAATTATGATGATAAAGCCAGGAATAAAAAATATTTGGGTAGAGGTTTTACCTGTATCCTAATCTGGTTGCAAGAGAAACATAAATTCTATGTAAAGGGGGAAAAATATGTAACTCCAAGAAAATCCCTAAGCTAGAAAAGATTGAAATGACTAGTAAAATACATGGGAAAAAATATATGTTCCGAGGAATGGATAAAAAATGCAATATGTTCCCCAAGGACTATACAAATCCTTTATTCAGGTTGTCCTTAGGACAAATATAAATTATCACAAGCTTGATATTCCCGGTGACTGCACGAGGCTAGTTATTCATTGGTTTGAAGGCATGACCATAGATGTCCCTCATCTATTGGCTAAAAAATTACATTATGCCCTTCAAGAAAGTAAAATTAAGAAGTTTAAGTTTAGTTTCCCAGAAACACTATAGAAAATTGTTGATTTTTATCAACCTGGTGTCCAAATAAGGCCTTTTAAAACTTACATTATGAAATCAAAACCAAAGAAAACCATTTAGGAAGAACCTGAACAAACTTTGGTTGAAGGTGTGGAAAATTTTGTTGATGCAACTTTCCATGTTGAAGATATAACTTCCAGTGTTCTAGCATACTTACATGTGTGTGTGGATGAATATGAGAAGCAGGAAGGTATGGACCATTATATGGAAACATGTAATGATTATTTTTCTATAATAGATATAATTCCTTCTAAACAGTTTGCACCTCAGTATAATTTCCCTTTTTATGGGTAATGTTAGTGTTAGTCAGTTCTTCCTGTCACCAGTGATCAAATATGCTTTTACCAAGTTTTTTAGGGGTCCCAAGGTCAAATTTTATCATGTCACTAGGTTTTCAGAATAAAATTTGGTCACTGTTTAGTTTGTCTAGGATTATCTCTATTCTCTCAAGAATTTCACATGCTAGTCACTTACATCACTCAGATGAGTGTTTCATCATAAAGAGAATATCATCATCATGTCAGTGATCACCATCATGATTTCACTCAGTCCAATGTCTCCATTAGGTCATCAGGTTTTCAAGGTCACCAACACTTTCATTTTACGCATAAAAATTCGGCATACGATGAGTTGTGATAAGAAACTCTTTTCAATAAATTCTAATGTACTTTCATAAGTACTTCATAGCTACAGTTTCAAGGTTCCAAAAGAAAGAAGGTTCACTATTCAAAGAAGATAAAAATAAGTCCAGGTTACAAATGTCCAAGGTTGTCAAGTTCAAAAAGAGTGAAAGTCATGTTTGAAAAAGAGATGTAAGGCCCATTATCACTCAAAGGAGAATCATGCTATGTCTATAAAAGCCCAAAAGTCTCACACACATTTCATTTGCATCCCTATCTCATTTGGTTATCGAGCACATTCCTCCTTAGTTGAGAAAACACTGGTTTTTCAGGTCAAATTGGCAAAATTTTCTTGGCGATGCGCATAGAAACACTGCGTTGCATTTCTGGAAGAGGCATTGCGCACCGGTGAACTGTGTTGCACACAGGACAAAGTCTCCCAAAACTCACAAAAAATCACCCAAATAAAAATTTTAAGCTTGTATTCCAGTTTCTTATTGCTCTAAGCCATTTAAGAAGTAAGTACACTCATTTCACTCCCTATTTTCCTTTGGAAAAACAAATAAATGATGCTAAGTTTAGTCCTCTAGGGTTTATATGAATTTCATGTTTTGAAACTTGGAAATGATCAGATGGAATTTTCAAACCCTAGAATCTCTATCCATATACCTTTATTTACATTCAACTCATCATCCCATCCACCAAACAAATCATTTCCCTTCAGTTCACTTCACCTTCCTACAAACCCTAGTTCTTATCTATCAAATTGTGTAGTTTCCCTAGCTAGAATGTGTTTAAATTTTCTTGCTCATTTCCCTCATTCATTTCTCTCCATTTAACTTATTAAATATTTCTAAAACCCCTATCCATCTCCAAAAATTTCCCTACTACCATTTCCCTTCCCTAACTCCCTCATTTCACCACTTCATTCAATTCTCACTGTTTTTTTCCGTTTTCCTGCCATCTAGGGTTTCAAAAATGGAAGGAGATTCTTCACCATCAGAGAAGACAAAACATCATAAAGGGGGGAGGATTCTAAGGTATGAGCCCACAAATTGCACTGAGATCAACTCTTCACCATTCATTAGACAGTGCTTTGAAGATGTTAACTGCCTAGGGTTTTGCCAAAGAGTGGGTGAAGTAGGTTTTCATGAGCAACTCACTGATTGTATTGCCACCAATCTGAAAGGAGAAAAAGCCACCATAGCAGGGAATGATTTCACATTCTCAGTTTCGTCCATCTCTCTTACCACAGTGATACCAAATCATGGGGAGTATTGGTTCAAAGGCATGAGCCGCGACCTTGAGCAATATAAACCTTTCTTGAAATCACCCTACAAAGAGGCTCATTCACATAGCATTCTATTCAGATACCAGTTGGAAAAATATGCATCACTGATGAAGGTTGTAATAAAGTTTTTCACTTGTGAGGGGAGATTTTTCAGATTGTATCAATACCACATTAGGTTGCTAATGCACTTCACAACTGTGAAACCTCTTAAGCTATGTAACTACTTGTATAGAATTCTCATCAAAATGTTTGAAAAGGTGAAAATGAAAAACAAAGAGCATTACCCTAGCCTTTTCCATCACAGTTTGATAAGGGTTGTAGTCTTCCATCAGTTGGCATAAAACAACATAACATGGGATACCTTTATTGAAACAACCTTGCAAAGGCATGAGACTACTTCACCAAGTCATCACCAAGACACATCAGCACAACCTATGGAGGTAGGATCATCAAACAAATCAGAGGAGGTTCCCAAGGCATCTAGAGCATGATGAGCATGATGAACAAGAAAATAGGTTGGAAAGAAGAGGCCTAGGACAAAGGGTCTCAAAATAGCATTGCAGAAGGAAAAAGACCAAAACCTACTAGATGGGGATTTGGATATTGAAGATAGAATTGCTATGGAAATCAACAAAGACAAAGAATATTGGTTAGGAAAAGTCAATGGACATCTAGAGAAGTTTCTTGACAAGGCTAACAAGGACAACCAGATGTTGAGGCACATGGCCCACCACTACCAAACCAGAAATAAGATTTGCAACATCAAGGTCAAGCAAATGCAAAACAAGATGTAGGAAACCCTAAAAGGAAAAGAAGAGATGGAAAAATTAGAGATGCTTGCTGAAGCATCCATGAGAGAATAGTATACCTCATTTGGCACTTTTGGACCAATTTTGGGACTTTTTTGAGCGTTTTTGGCGAAATTTGGTGCAAAATTAAGAAAATACACTAGTTACAAAAACGCAATGCGTTGGCACTGCACTTTTTCCTTAGAGCTCCAAATGACAAGTGGCTTGCATTTCTAGAAAGCTGATGGCCTCCTCTCAAAACCCATTTCCTCAAATTTCTTAGACAAGGCTCATATTTTGAGAAAAATGAGAAAAAAGGGGTTAAAAATCAACATTCTGCCCCTCTTTTTGATAGTCGCTGCGCTTTTGGAGACACCTTGGGAGAATCAGTTTTTGAAGGCCTTCCCATGGGTAATTTTAAAAAATTCAAGATGTTCGGGAAAACAGACAGACAATGATGGTTTAACATTATTTTAGATTTGAAATTGGACTTTAGGAGGTCACCTAAAAGTGGCCTCAAACTTGGCGTTGCACTTTTGAAATTTTTTGAGATTTTAATTAAAAATTCCACTGTGTAATTTCTCATATTTTCTAGTTTGACTTGGGTAAAGGTAACTTGATGATGTAAATTCAGTATTTCGAAGTCTAGATGATGTAATCATGAATATATTAACATGATAGGTTGTTTTTATGTTTAATTAGGCCTCATAAATGAAGCAAAACTCAAATCAAAGTCTAAGAGAAGAGTTTGTTTTTGACCTTCTCACTCTCACTTGTTGGTTGAGATATTCTTGGAAACTGTTCCACCACTCATGGATTCGACCTCTGAAGGTGGGAAAACTATTTATTTGAGTCTATATGTATCATTTCTCATTCAGAGAGAAGGGTTGTATTTCATAGGCGAGGATTTATATCTAATTCTTTCACTCAGCTAATCAAAGGAGCAGTTACAACTATTTTTCAGGAATTCATGTATAGTGAGTTTGTGATGTTGTTTTTTTTCTATATAAGTTTCTTATGAATGAATCCATTTTTATTAACATGTTTTTCTTTCCTCATTGATTTTCCTTACAATTATATAGGCATAATTCTTTATATTTAAAGCTCTGTTGATGTGGAAAATCATTTCTATGTATTTATTCTTCTAGATTAATGAATTCATGGTACACATGCTCATTATGACCTTCTAAGATTTTTAGACCCTACACTACATTGAACAAACTCTCAAATCCACCACAAGGCACTGGTATATTTCTCCTCCTTATGCCTTCTACTGCAAACCTTTGAGGCCTTAACCTAGTTGTTTTTTCTCATCCTTGATCTAACAATCCAAAAACCCTAAATTTCCAAAAACTCATTTGAAACTATTATATCTAGCCTAAAATCCATCTTTATTCCAGTCATTGACAATGACATCCTTAGAGAGATCCCTCTTTGGTTTAGCAAGGCTAGATGTTGAACTGCAAGTGGTTTGAAGTTACATCTTTTGATCTCCTCCTTAGTTCTGTAGGTGATAGCTTCCAGGATATAAAGAAAGGATGATTTAAGAAATAATATCAAGTTTAATGTTATTTTGGCTCCTAAAAGACATACAAGGTCAAATCCTGACCCAAATCCACCTTTTATTGTTGATGACCCAGAAAAACTACCTAGGAAACTCAAGTCACCTATTTCTGAAAGTACAGCTCGCAAATTAGAAAGGACTACTTCTTTGACTAAAAATTTATTCACTGTTGAGCATCTTTCTTTTGATATTCAGTTTGAGCTATCTCTTTAAAGATCAAAATATGAGTGTTTCCTGCTGAAGTGGTACTTGATCCTTTTCAATTTGATTCTCACGTCCTATTCTCGAAATCCCTCTTTTCTAAAGAGGATCATGAGCTGTGGTTAAATTTTGATAAACTCCAGAGTCTAGCTGACCAATTTCAAATCACCACTAAAAAATATTACATCCAATATCAGCTTGAAAACCTAACTGCTGCTTCATCCTCTACTGCACCTCCAAATACATCAGTTACTTCATCTCTTTTAACATCACCTCCATTAGTGTCATCATCTTTATCTACACAACCCGTTGTAGTACCTCTACTACTTCTTCCAGCAGTCATGGCACGGTTTGACCCTCAAATATTACCTGCTCAACTTGATGCTCTACCTCAAAACTATGGCCAAAGACTCCCTCTATTTGATGGAAGTTCAGAAATCACAGCCCAAAAACATGTTGAAAAATTGGTGGATTTTGTCGATCTTGAAGAGATTGATGAAGAAGATGCTAAGATGAGAATCCTAGCTCAGAGTTTTTCCGGAGATGTCAAGAAATGGTTTCGCAGTTTGACTACTAATTCTATCAATAGCTCTCAGCAGTTGATAAAGTTGTTCTTAGCACAATCGCAAGAAAAGGAAAATCCACTATAGATTTTGGCTGAGTATAATTCCATGAAAAGAAACCAAAATGAGACAGTGCAAAAATTCACAACAAGGTTTAATATGGTGTATAATTCCATTCTTGACGATATGAAACCTCCTCCTGGTTTAGCACTTCTCCACTATCCTGACACCTTCGACCCAGACATGGCATATCAGCTTAGGGAGAGAGACCCTGCAACTCTAGAAGAAATGCAGCGAAATGCAATAAGTGTCAAAGCTAATCTACTCATCAAGAAATCTAAAACAAAAGCTGTGAAACCTGAGAAGGGAGTTGCCTTTAAAGAAGAGTCCTCTTCATCTTCAAATGTAAAACTTGACACTCTGATAAAAACTATCGAAAGAATGATGGATAGAATGTCTATACCAAATCGACAAGAGGAGCCTTCAGTAAGGAATCCAAATTATTGAGGACAACAACAACAACAATTCAGAAATAAGCAAAAAGAGCAGCGAAATCAGGATCCTCGGGGACAAATAAGAACCCCATTTAAAAAAAATTACACCGAAGGGAAAGAAGAAGGTGAAGAAGAAATTGTTGAAGCAAATCATTTGTTTGAGGAAGATGAGCTACCTAATTTTTTGACTAAGGAAGATCAATCTTCTCAAGAGTCTTTTATACGAAGTGATCGATAGCTTGTACTTGCAAGTGATGATCTATGGGCAGTGCAAACCGAATAATACCAAAGAGGATATCAGAATGCTCTTAGCCATTTGCAAAAACAATACAATTTAAGAAACATAAATGTACATGTCACATTGAATCTGAAAAGGCAGAATGCACAGAGAGATACACAAAGCAAAGAAACAACCCCTGCAAATCAAAATAAAGAGAAGGAGATTGTCATATTGAGTTGGGATAAAACCAATGAAGCCTCTACCAACAATGTGAGGATGGATAAGGAGGTTCAAAGCGACATTCATAAGAAGCAGTCTCAAACTAAAGGGAAAATTGAAAAGAAGGACATCACTGCAAAAGAGGTAGATAAGAAGTCTAATCCATTTAGTTTAGAGGATGAAATTTCCAAATTGAAAGTTTCAATTCCTCTCACTCAATTAGTAAAGAATTATAAGTACAAGTTTCAGATTGCTAAAATGTTGAAGGTAGACTAGATGTCAGATACAGTTAATGTTGTTGATGATGAGCCTGCAATTCTGTTTGGTCCAGCCTTAGATGAAAGCCCTGAAGATAGTGAAATACCATCTTTCTATATTAGTATGAAACTTCATGATTTTATCCTCCATAATGGCATGCTAGATTCCGGTGCCTCGCATAACCTTATGCCAAAATTTATTATGGACAAACTAGGATTGAGTATCACCCCATATTATCATGACCTCTATTCATTTGATTCGGGAAGAGTGAAATGTCTTGGCCTTATCAAAGACTTAGTAGTGTCCCTGGACCAAATCCTGACCAAGAATGTGTTAATGGACGTAGTGGTCATTGATATTTCTCCACGGTTTGGCATGTTACTCTCACGGTCATGGGGGGAAAAGATGAAAGGAACTTTGCAACTTGATTTTTCATATGCTACTATTTCAGTATTTGGGCAGCTTAGAAAACTGTACAGGGAGAAGAGGATGAAATTCATGATTAGTAGCAAAGAAAAACCAATTAATCAACCCATCCATGTTGTACATTTCGATCTAGACTCTTTCCTTTTGTATAGTGATATGGATTCAGTAGATGGTGATAGTCAGCTTGTAGAAATTTCAGAAGTTTTAGATGTTATAAGTAGTGTAAAGAAAGTTTTGATTGCTGAAGAAAAGGAAAAGAATGAAGAGTGTTTTTGGCCAGAAAATTATTTTGAAAAGGTTGCTGAGTCAGTGCAGAAAACAAAGATTATTGAGACAGTGAGTCATCCTCTTAAAAATCAAACTGTTCAACCTTCTAAGGTTTTGTTTCTAGATGAAGAAGATGGTCTTTGGACCATGGAGTTTGATGGTGCATTGGGGAAAGAAGGAGCTAGGATTGGCATGTGGATTCATGGTCCATTGCATCATTCATGTAAAATTCCACGCAATGTAAGAATTTGTTCTTATAAGTTGGCCTTTGATTTCTCAAATAATGAGGTGGAATATGAAGCACTGATTGTTGGTCTTAAAATTATGAAAAAGTTGGGAGCAAAGAAAATTTCAGTTTATGGCGACTCTAAGTTGGTAATTAAACAAGTGAAAGGGGAATACCAGACCAAGCATCCAAGAATGAGAGCTTATCACAATGCTATCCTTGACATTCTTAATTTTTTTTCAAAATATACTTTGTCTTTGATTCCTAGAACTCAGAATATTATAGCTAATTCTCTTGCTATTGCAGCTAGTATGGTGAAGATTTCGATTCACTCCAATGAGAAGTATTCAATTCATGTTAAACACCTCCCAACTGTCCCTGATAATATGAGATATTGGCATGTGTTTTGGGATGACAAACAAATCAATAATTTTCTGCAGATGGAAGATGAATTTCTGAATTCCCATATTGATGATGCATCTGATGAGAATGATCCAGAAATTGAAGCAACCGAGATTGAAATATTGCAGCTGAAAGACGATAACATTCCACAAGGTCTCGTACCTTTGGAAGAGTTATTTAATTGTGATGATGTTGCTAAAAAACCTACTATTGTTCCCACAGAGAAAGGTGTTGAAGATGTGAACATTGGTACAACAGACAAGCCTAAGATGGTCAAATTGTCAAAGTCTCTATCTCCTGAGATGAAAAGTAAGTACATTGCTTTGATGAAAGAATTTTCTGATGTATTTGCTTGGGACAATTCAGATTTAAAGGTGTATGATAAGAACATCATTCAACACACTATATTGGTTAAGCCTGATCAAAAACCATTCCACCAGAAGTTGAGGAGGATTAATCCTAAGCTGCTACCATCCATCGAAAAAGAGGTAAATAGGTTTTATAAATTTGGTATTATAGTTCCCATTCGATTTTTTGAATGGATGTCCAATCTTGTGCCGGTGAGAAAGAAGACCAGGGAGATTCGTCTTTATATTGATTTCAAAAATTTTAAACAAAGTATCCATGAAGGACAATTATTCCTTGCTGAAGATGGATCATATTCTCTAGAGGGTAGTTGGGTCTTCTAGGATGTCATTGCTTGATGAATATTTGGGGTGCAATCAAATTTTGGTACATAAGGATGATTAGTTGAAAACAACCTTCAAAATACCACGAGGTACATTCATGTATGCTAAGATGCCATTTGGATAAAAGAATGTTGGAGCAACATTTCAGTGGGCTATGGACATAGCTTTCACTAATGAAAAGGATGTATATCTAGTTATTTATTTAGACGATCTCACAATTTTTTCTAAATCTGATGAAGGCCATTTACATCATTTAAGAATTGTCTTTCAGAAATGCAGAAAATTTGACATATCACTAAATCCAAAAAAGAGCTTATTTTCCATGGAAGAAGGTAAGCTGTTGGGGCATATTATTTCCAAGGATGGCATTCACATTGACCCTGCAAGAGTTGAAGCCATTCAACAATTAGATTTCCCAAAGAACAAAAAGGAAATTCAGTCATTTAATGAGAAAATATTTTTTTTGAGGAGATTCATCCCCAACCTCGTTGAACAATTTGAGAGAAATGACAGACATGCTGAAAAATGATAGTGAGGTAAGATGGTCTGTAGATGCCAAGAAGTCTTTCAATGCGGTCAAATTTGCATTATCTACTGCTCCTACTTTGGTTAGTCCCGATTATACTTCAGATTTCATCATATTTTCATTCGCCTCTGAGCATACCTTAGCAACTGTCCTAATGCAAAAGAAAGATCAGAAAAATGAACAACCTATAACATTTTTTAGTCGAACAATAAGGAATGCAGCATTGAAATATAATATAATTGAGAAGCAAGCTTTGGATTTGGTGAAAGCGCTCAAATATTTTCGAGTATACATTCTGCATTCTCACACCATAGCTTATGTTACGACAACAATAGTAAAAGAAGTTCTTACGCAGACAGATCCATAGGGTAGGCAGGGAAAATGGATCGCAACCATGTTAGAATGTGATTTGGAGATAAAGCCAACAAAGCTCATCAAGGGACAAGGTTTGGCCACGATCATTGTTTAATCTAATTTGCATGCATTAGATATCAATCTGATTGCTGCCCTTTCTGAAGATGAAGAAGAAGATTCACAGTTACAGGTGTCTGACCTGTTCACTTCATCTCCATGGTACTCTGACATAGTTTATGTATTGCAGCATTTAAGTCCTCCACCGGAAGTGACCAAAGGTAAAAGTAGATCCTTAAAGTTGAAAGCTTAAATATTTCATTTTTGATGGTGTTTTGTTTTGGAAGGATCCGGGTGCTTTGTTACTGAACTATCTAGTTAAAAATGAAGCAAAGGATGTAATGAGAGATTTCCACAAAGGAGATTGTGGTGGCCACCTTTTCTGGAAAACCACGACAAACAAAATTTTAAGAGCTGGTTTTTATTGGCCTACTCTTTTTTTGATGTATATAAAATAGTGATGAGTTGTCATGATTGTTAGATTTTCCAGGGAAAAAGAAAACTTTTACCATTACCCTTGCAACTTGTTTCAGTCACAACTCCTTTCCAACAATGGAGTCTTGATTTTATCAGGGAAATCCATCCTTCATTGTTTGCACAACACAAATGGATCCTAACAACCATGGATTATTTTACAAAATTGATTGAGTCAATCCAAACCAAGAAAGCTATTGATTCTGTTATCATTCAATTTATTGAATGCAATATCTTGTCTAGATTTGGCTGCCCACAGAAGATAATCACCGATAATGCTGCTGCTTTCAAGTCCAAGCAGATGGTGGAATTTTGTGCAAAGTATCATATTGTATTAGGGCATTCTGCTACTTATCACCCAAAAGGGAATGGTGTGGCTAAAACTTCCAACAAATCTTTGATCAACATCATCAAGAAAGTTTTAGAAGTCAATAAGAAAAACTGGCACAAAAATCTCATTAATGCCTTATGGGCAGACAGAGCCAGTACTAAGAAATCCATAGGTATGTCTACTTTTCAGTTGGTGTATGGGATTGAAGTTTTTCCTTCATCCCTTGTTGTCCCGGTCATAAAAATTCTGCAGGAATTGGACAACGAAACAAATGATATGCAGTGAATAATAAGTCAGAGGATCCATTTACATCAAACTAGGGAGGAATGTTTTCAAAATACTTCTAAACTTTAGGAAAGAATAAAAAATATTTATGATTGCAAGACAAAAGAAGACAATTTTAACCTAGGTGATGTGGTTCTTCGTTGGGATGCGAGAAATGAAGAAAAGGGAAAACATGGCAAGTTTGAAAATTTATGGAAAGGACCGTACAAAATCTCAACTTTTAGAGGAAATAATGCTTTTATGATAGAGGAAATGAATGGGGAATATTATTAAGGAGGAGCGATCAATGGTAGGCTTCTCAAGCACTACTATTCCTGAAGAAGTTTCTTTAAATTTTCATTAACATTGTATATACCAGTTTACTTTTCATGTCCAAGTGCGAAGTGGCTATCATAGGAGTTTGAAGCCCGAGGAGAAGGTCATAAGGCTTCTTTGACCATATGTTGGTTTTATTTTTCTTTTAGGGTCATTTCATATCAAATAGTCAGTCAGTTTTTAGTTTGAGTCTAGTCTTTTGCATTTTGACTCCATTGCCCAATGAATAAGGCTACTTGTTCTACAGTGTTCTTGACACCTCCAAGGAGCCACCATCCCTAGCTGGAGCCAATGTTAGTGTCAGTCAGTTCTGCCTGTCACCACTGATAAAATATGCTTTTATCAAGTTTTGTTAGGGGTCTCAAGGTCAAATTTTATCATGTCACTAGGTTTTTGGAATAAAATGTGGTCACTAGTTAGTTTGTATAGGATTATCTCTATTCTCTCAATAATTTCACATGCTAGTCGCTTACATCACTTAGACGAGTGTTTCATCATAAAGATAATATCATCATCATGTCAGTCATCACCATCATGATTTCGCTCATTCTAATGTCTCCATTAGGTCATTAGGTTTTCAAGGTCACCAACACTTCTAGTTTATGCATAGAAATCTAGCATAGGATGAGTTGTGATAAGCAACTCTTTTCAATAAATTCTGATGTAATTTCATGAGTAATTCATACCTACAGTTTCAAGGTTCCAAAATAAAGAAGGTTTACTGTTCAAAGAAGATAAAAAGAAGTCTAGGTTACAAATGTACAAGGTTGTCAAGTTCAAAAAGAATGGAAGTCATGCTTGAAAAAGACATGTAGGGCCCATTATCACTCAAAGGAGAATCATGCTATGTTTATAAAAGCCCAAAAGTCTCATACACATTTCATTTTCATCCCTACCTCATTTAGTTATCGAGATCATTCCTCCTTAGGTGAGAAAACACAGGGTTTTCAGCTCAAATTGGCAAAATTTTCTTGGCGATGCGCATAGAAACACTGCGTTGCGTTTCTGGAAGAGGCGTTGCGCACCGGTGAACTACGCTGCACACATGAAAAAGTCTCCCAAAACTCACAAAAAATCACCCAAATAAAAAATCTAAGCTTATATTCCAGTTTCTTATTGCTATAAGCCATTTAAGAACTAAGTACACTCATTTCACTCCCTCTTTTCCTTTGGCAAAGCAAATGAATGATGGCGAGTTTAGTCCTTTAGGGTTCGTATGAATTTCATGTTTTAAAACTTGAAAATGATTAGTTGGACCTTTCAAACCATAGAATCTATATCCATATACCTCTGTTTGCATGCAACTCATCATCCCATCCACCAAACAAACCATTTCCCTTCAGTTCACTTCACGGTCCTTCCTACAAACCCTATCTCTTATCTATCAAATTGAGTAGTTCCCCTAGATTGTGTTTAAATTTTCTTTCCCATTTCGCTCATTCATTTCCCTCCATTTAAATTCCTAAATATTTCTAAAACCCTTTTCCATCTACCAAAATTTCCTTACTACCATTTCCCTTCCCTAACTCCCTCATTTCACCACGTCACTCAATTCTCAATGTTTTTCCATTTTCCTGTCATCTAGGGTTTCAAAAATGGAAGGAGATTCTTCACAATCAAAGAAGAGAAAACATCATAACGGGGGGAGGATTTTGAGGTATGAGCCCACAAATTTCAATGAGATCAACTCTTCACCATTCTTTAGACAATGCTTTGAATATGTTAACTACCTAGGGTTTTGTCAAAGAGTGGGTGAAGTAGGTTTTCATGAGCAGCTCACTGATTGGATTGCCACCAATATTAAAGGAGAAAAATCCACCATAGCAAGGATTGATTTCAAATTCTCAATTGCTGCCATCTCTCTTGCCACGGGGATACCAAATCATGGGGAGTATTGGTTCAAAGGCACGAGCCTAGACCTTGAGCAATACAAACCTTTCTTGAAATCACCCTACAGATAGGCTCATTCACACATCATTCCATTCAGATAACTATTGGAAAAGTATGCACCACTGATGAAGGTTATAATGAATTTTTTCACTTGTGAGGGGAGATTTTCCAAATTGTATCAATACCACATTAGGCTGCTAATGCACTTCACAATTGTGAAACCTCTTAACTTGTGTAACTGCTTGTGTAGAAGTCTCATCAAAATGTCTGAAAAGGTGCAAATGAAAAACAAAGAGCATTACCCTAGCCTTTTCCATCATAGTTTGATAAAGGTTGTAGTCATCCATCAGTTGGTAGAAAACATAGCATGGGATACCTTTATTGAAACATCCTTGCAGAGGCATGAGACTACTTCACCAAGTCATCACCGAGACACATCAGCACAACCTATGGAGGTAGGATCATCAAAAAAATCAGAGGAGGTTCCCAAGGCACCTAGACCTGAGGTGACCAAAATATACCAGAGAGGAAAGAGACTTGTGTTTACTTCTCAAGTTGAGAAAAGGACCAAGCCTTCTACATCAACACAACATGGATCACATTTACAGGATGAGGAGCTAATTGAGCATGATTTTGACCTATTTTACTTGGAGGTAGTAGATGAGAATACAATCTTGCAACAAGCTATCAAGGAGAAGGATTCCCAGATCAGAGAGCTCTTGGACCATTTAGCAAGGGCCAAATTTATCATTTCTTTCCTTGAGCAAGAAAACAATGAACTCAAAATCAAACAACTAATAATGGAAAAAAAGGAATCCAAGATGTTGAAGCAAGAGGTCAAAGGTAAAGTAGTGCTAGAGCATGATAAGCATGATGAACAAGAAAATCAAGTTGGAAAGAAGAGGCCTAGGACAAAGTGTCTCAAAAGAGCATTGCAGAAGGAAAAAGACCAATACCTACTAGATGAGGATTTGGATATTGAAGACATAATTGATATGGAAATCAACGAAAAAAGGAATATTGGCTAGGAAAAGTCAATGGACATCTAGAGAAGCTTCTTGACAAGGCTAATAGGGACAACTAGATGTTGAGGCACATGGCCCACCCCTACCAAACCAAAAACAAGATTTGCAACATCAAGGTTAAGCAAATGCAAAACAAGCTGAAAGAAACCCTAAAAGGAAAAGATGAGAGGGAAAAATTGGAGATGCTTGTTGAAGAATCCACGAGAGTATAGTACACCTAATTTGGCACTTCTGGACCAGTTTTGGAAGTTTTTTGAGCATTTTTGGTTTTTGGTGAAATTTGATGCAAAATTCAGAAAATACACTAGTTATAGAAACACAACGCCTTTGCACTATGCTTTTTCCTCAGAGCTTCAAATCACAAGTGGATTGCATCTATAGAAAGCTGATGACCTCCTCTCAAAACCCATTTCCTCATATTTCTTAGACAGGGCTCATATATTGAGAAAAATGAGAAAAAGGGTCAAAAATCAACATTCTACCCCTCTTTTTAACAGGCGCTGCATCTTTAGAGACACCTTGGGGGAATAAGTTTTTGGAGGCCTCCTCATAAGTAATTTTAAACATTTCAAGATGTTCTAGAAACTAGACAGACAAGGTTAGTTTAACATTATTTAAGATTTCAAATTTGACTTCAAGAAGGCACCTACAAGTGTCCTCAAACTTGGCATTGCGTTTCTGCAATTTTCTGAGATTTTAATTAAAAATTCCATTATTTAGTTTCTCAGATTTTGTAGTTCGACTTGGGTAAAGGTAACTTGATGATGTAACTTCAGTAGTTCGAAGTCTAGATGTTGTGAGTTTGTTTTTGACCTTCTCACTCTCACTTGTTGGTTGAGATATTCTTGGAAACTGTTCCACCACTCATGGATTTGACTCCTAAAGGTGGGGAAACTGTTTGTTTGAGTCTATATGTATCATTTCTCATTCAGAGAGAAGGATTGAACTTCAGAGGAGAGGATTTGTATCTAATGCTTTCACTCAGTTAATCAAAAGAGCAGTTACAACTATTTTTCAGGAATTCATGTGCAGTGAGTTTGTGATGTTGTTTTCTTTCTATTTAAGTTTCTTATGAATGAATCCATCTTTATTAACATGTTTTTCTTTCCTCAATGATTTTCCTTACAATTATATAGGCACAATTCTTTATGTTTAAAGCTATGTTTATGTGGAAAATTATTTCTATGTATTTCTTCTTCTAGATTAATGAATTCATTGTGCACATGCTCATTATGACTTTCTAAGATTTTTAGACCCTACATTACATTTACCAATCTCTTAGATCCATCACAAGACACTGCTATCTTGCTCCTCCTTATGCCTTCTACTGCAACCCTTTGAGGCCTTGACCTAGTTTCTTTTTCTCATCCCTGATCCAACAATTCAAAAACCCTAAATTTCCAAAAACTCATTTGAAACTATTATATCTAGCCTAAAATCCATCTTTCTTCCAGTCATTGACTCTGAAGTCCTTAGAGATATCCATCTCTAGTTTAACCGGGCTAGTTGCTGAGCTGCAAGTGGTTTGAAGTTACCTCTTTCGATCTCCTCCTCAGCTAGGACATTGTAGAGGCTAACATGTTATTCAACGTCTACATCTCCAAGTTTAAACGTTCACAGTCCAACATACAATTTTGATAACAAATTTGTTTTCTTAGTATATGATAGAATGATCCATTACAAACAAGTTGCAATGGAGGATTATTCCTCTATATACAAATGGAAAGAAAAGTATGAACTAAAGGAGAAGGACATTGTTGATAGCATGAAGAATATTGCAACGTTGGAATCAACATTTGTGCAATAAACACAAAAATCAATGAAAGACATAAACTCTAAGGATCCATAATGAGAAACAAAGGTATGAGGGTGATAGATGAACTACATGCAAGTTAAAAAAAGTCTAGGCTACATATGATGAAAAAATTATTGAACTTGAAGAGGAGTTAAGAAGAAGACCAAAGGTTCTCAATATATCTCCATTGGAAACTTCAAATAATTTTGAGGGTAACTTAGTTAGGATAAGAATGAAAAATATAAATTAATTGAATATTTAAAGGATGAAATTATAAATAAATATAAATATTAGGACGAATAGAAGCATGGATCACAGGTTGAAGAATACAAGAAAATAGTGACTAAGTTGGAGAAAACTTGTCATAGGCAAGCTAATAAGTTGAAAGAGAGATATCATGAAATTTCCTAGGAAGAATAGAAGATTAAAGAACTTGAATTGGAAAAATATCGACATACTATAGAAGGTGGTAGTGAGAGTGGGGATAAAGGTAAGGGTAATGATAAAGGTACAAGTCAGGATACAAGAGTAAAATAAATGCCTTCAAAGGACTTGTAGAAATCCAAGCTAAAAACACAATTGAAGGTTTTAGAGACCATCATCTCAACCAAGATTTTTGTTGGTGATCTGTATGTCTCAACAACAATTGTTGAATCATTGAAGCAGATAGGAGCTGAGAGAGAATTTTTTTTATAGAGCTACACAATAATCTCATGAGTGGTTGAAATAATAGCATTTGAGATGTGACATGGAGATACAAAATTTGAAATCCCAGTTTTATAATTTATAGTAGAGATTAGATAGGGAAAGACAACAATAATAAAAAAATTCAACAACAATCGACAAAAATCGATGGAAAAATAGCTTGAGGTTAAAGTAAAAAAACTCACTAGTGAATTGGCTAATTGTAGATATCAATTGAAATATACAAAAGAAGATACTGAAAGGAAGGACATTGACCACAAACAAAAATATAAGAAGAATGTAGATTTATTGAACAAGCTATGGCAATAAATAGCCAATTTGAGAGAAAATTATGAAAGAAAAATTTGATAGCTCCAACAAGGATCAAAGGATGTGTCTGTTTTATTGCCCAAATGATCACATGTCTCCACAGAAGGAAAGATACACTCTTATTCTCAAGAGGAGGGCTTGTAGAATCATCCCAAGCATCCTCAAGTTTCAAAATAGCAATTTTTAGGTGTTGTATCTATGTAGACACATTTCAACATGTCACACACACACACACACACACACACACACACACACACACACACACACACACACACACACACATATATATTCTTGTTAACATGCATTATATATCATTATATTTTCCATTAAACCACATTTTTGAATAAATTTCTAGTCTTTTTTGAGGATTTACACTTATGTCTCCTTCATGGAGTTTTTATCTGGTTGTGGTCTCATTGGGATCTAGTTACTCTTTTATTTTTGGACAATGTAATGGAATTTTATAAACTGATAGCTTATTGAAGTGAGAAATCGGTGTTATGGAATGTACTAAATTTCTATTTGAAATAAAAATGTCTTCTTTCCATAGTATAACAAATTTACAATATACTCAATGCATCATATGCAAAATTTACCATAGGGTGCCTCAAAAGGAAATCGAGGGGTTGTTAGAGATGAAGGTGTAATTTTTAACCAAAATGGTAAAAAAATATCGTCTTATCCCTGGGGGATTGGCACTACCTCAATTAATTAGGCAGAGATGTGGGCTACCTAGAAAGGTCTCTCCATTATTCTTTAGCATGGTTTTTTCTATGAATAAGAAAATTGCATAAAGCTTACATAAGATACAAATTTAGCAACATCAAAACAAAATAACTGCATAATAAGATTGTATATATCAACATCACCAAGAATATAATCCACATATCCTTATCTCACTAGACAAAATGTCCTTCTAAGGCTGACAAAATAGTACAAAAATAAGGTTTCAAGTCACAAGAAATTATCAACTCTAGCTCCAACATTCCAAAATATCAAGAAAAAGACATAATGTCTTTACTTAGTTAGTAAATAAATAATATACAACTTGATTAACCATATTGGCCAAGAAATGAAGCTTGGGCATGCATTTTAGTGAATCAAGGAAAATTTGGTGTGCTTGACATAAATGCACACCCAACCTTCATTACAATGTCAAATTGAATGATTCGACTCAGAGAGTATTTTTTACTCATAAATAACATTAATAGAATTTATTTTTTCTATTTTTTCCCATAGAAAATAATTTTGCTTAGGCTTAGTGAAATATTTCAATTTGTTTTCTAATATAAATTCATGAGTAAACTTTGCATACATCTAGCATAATGGTTTAGATTTACACTGTTTTATATATATGATATATGTAGTTATATTTTTTAATAATTTCATATTTAATGTATTGTTATTCAATACGATCTTCATCCTAGTTCAGTCTGATTTTAACCAATAAGCTGACAACACCTCTAAACCATTATCAACCAATAAATGACCACTAACTGTGCTAACTGTATCCAAGTAATCCTAATTTCTTTTGCCAACAATTCATACCAAAGATTGAACACTCGAAGGATATTTCAGTAGGTAATTTGTACGGCGAAACAAATAATGCTGAAACATATCAAAGTTTGGGACATAAAAATCATCATTTTTTAAACATGGATTACAAATAATTCTGAAAATTTAGAACTCTTGCTCATTAAAATTATTGTCTGCAACAATGTCATCCAATGTATCATTGTCAATGTTCATATGTTCTTTCAAGTATTTAATATTATGATCATCCTCATCTTGACCTACATCATCTTCATCATCATTGAAATTCAATTGCGGACCATCTATATTGTTACTAGATGTATTTGGATTATCTGATTTTCTATACCATCCATATTGTTGTCTTCTACAAAATAATTTAACTTTGGATTGTTTTCTTCTTGTGCTTGAACATAACCATCTTAAACATCATCATGGATGTTAATTTCTTTGATGTTCTCTAATTCCTGTCTCTCATTTTATTGTCCATCATTGTCCTACTTAGTTGCCACTAATGCATCATCAAATATATGCCTTAATATTGGATCATAATGTATGAAAAATATCCATTTCGGGTCCAAAATATCTTCATAGAAAAATACCTACACATGAACGACATACATATATCAGACCTTGTTATATCAATTTTATTGTTTAATAAACACACACACACACATGTTTGTAATAAATTAGGAATTAATAGATTAATGATCAACCACCACTTCTTGTTTGAGTTAAATAAATATCTGCTCACAATGAATTAGTAGAACATAAGGCTCCTTATCCTCTGGTAGGAACCTTGAGGAATCTATAGAAAACAATCCATTATGGGTATCATGTTTCTGTGTCCTCTTAGATGCTTCATACCATCTGCACTTAAAAATAAAACATCTAAAAGAGCGGTAATGCAACTCAATAATTTCTTGGATTTTACCAACATATGGTATATTCCCTTCAATAATATTTTTATCTTTTGAGCTTGATCGACTGGATTGCTTGAAATAAACCACAATGCAACAATCAAAGGACTACCATTTTACATCTGCACTTTCTAGACGATAATTTCAACCATATGCCCACATTACAGGATATTTACTCCTTATGAAAGACTATTTATTTCAATGAAAACAAATATAATGATGAATATTAAAACAAGTAATAGTGTCAAAATTATAAGGAAAGATCATTTTGTAAAATTCCAACAATACCTTTCTTTCACATCCTATACAAATGTTGATTTAATCTTCTTTGATGTTTGAATCTATACTTGCATATTCTAATTGATTTTGAATTTGTTAAGTAATCAATTGTAGTGTGCAATCTTTGCCCCATTCCCTAAGAAGATCTGTGGGAAGTGGAGTATTCCTTGGGTTCGATCTCTTAAACTGATTCCTTGCTTCTAACACATTTTCTCTCCTTTTATCATATAAATCAATCCATTTTTACATAAAGTCCATGTGGTATAGAATGAACTTGTCGAGTATAGCACTTTCTTCTACACCTATTACATTTCAACATGTTTATTTCAAAATCCAAATTTCATGTTGTATATTTGAAAAATAAATTATAGAGTAAATTAATGATTTCAAGGAATAAAACCACAATGATCATGAATTTACTTGTTAATTTCTACTTCAACACCATTAGATTTCATTTTTTCTCCATTAATAATATCTAATTCTCGTTATTCATCGAGGAAGAGTAGCCCATCTTCAAAATCCTTACCAAAGAATTCACATAGGAATAAAAATGCTTCATTCAATACATACCCTTCAACCATGCAACCCTTTAGATGTGCCTTTTGTCAGACATATCTTTTTATAGTTTTCATATACCTCTTAAAGAAAAACATCCACCTCGTTGATACGATCACCTGCCAATTCAATGTCATCGAATAAGAGTATACGTAAATGGACTCGTAGGTCCATGAAAGTTGTAGGGAGCTCCTTCTCAAATACACATATAATTTCTGCAATTTCCTTCTTCCATTTTGGCACTTCATGTTTGTGGATCTCCTTGGAGGTCACCCACCTAATATAATAATAGCAAATTAGTATGAACCTTTAGTCAAAAATTAAAAACCAATATAATATCTCGATGTCTCTCACACACAAACATTTCATATCACATACCTTGCAAATGCTGAGAATCGACTTATGGCATTCCTTAATTCAACGGTAAGACATGAATCCCCTCTAATTGCCAATGTCCTGATATGCTATCAAACACATTTCTCAAAGGTCATTAATAATTTTTCTCACTCAATAGAATATCAAAATATATTTTGTACTTAATCAATGTTACCCACAAAAGTTAAATGATGATAATTCCTTCATGAAATTATGAAAATCTTGAGTTTTAAATCCTATCAAATATCCATCAACTATAAAATATTTTTCCAATGATGACCCATAACTAGTGGCTGTCCTCATTGAACGAATGACTTTTTTTAGTTGGTCTAGCATTTTTTTTCCAAAATACATGGAGCTTCTACATATGTTTCATTTTCCCTTTTTGGCCACAAAAGTATTCTATCAAATTTGGTATGCAAAAGAGCAATATCTCTCCCTAAAGACAAGGAGCCCTTATCCCTACCTAATATATGTCAAAATACAGAATTTGAGACATTTTTGAATATGTGCACAAGATATAATAGGTGATATATTAATAGACCCTTCAAGTAAGGGAGCTCATAAAATATGGATTTCCTTTTCATTCCTTCTATCAAAATATAGAATTTGAGACATTTTTGAATATGTGCATAAGATATAATAGGTGATATATTAATAGACCCTTCAAGTAAGGGAGCTCATAAAATATGGATTTCCTTTTCATTCCTTCTGCCATATTAACTACAACTTGTTCTGGTTCTTCAATTGAATCACCTTGATAAAAGAATCCTCCCAAGCTTTCGATTCAACATATTCATACTTCTTAAGCGAATCACCCAGACCCATAATCATGGGATGGACTCTATTTTCAACCTTTCCATCAAATTGATTCTTCTGGCGATTTCTAAACTTATGATCTGGTGGTAGAAAAACCTTGTTGTTTGCATAAATAAATTTATGTAGATATATAGAATAACACCCTTGAAATTGTTCTTCACATCTTGGACATGAAAATATCCCCTTTGTTTGAATCCCTACAATTTAATAAGTGATATTAATAACATAAAAATAATATTATAAATGTAAGTATGAAAGTTGGGATGATAATAAATTATGAGTGTAAATCCATAAATATTTTATCTTACCAGAACAAACACCAAGTCTTAGGAAATCATGAATAGTCCAAAATAGCACACCATACAACATGAAGGACCTATTTGATGGAGGAGATATATGTCATAGATTATCATTCCTTTCCATAGTAGTTGCATCTCATCAATAAAAGACAGAAGATAAACGTCCATTATTTTACTTGATGTTTTCTTGGAACGATGAGAGTCAACGTAGGGTGCTCCTTTCTAACACTAATCCGTAGGGGAATATTGTATACTATCAATTCGACTAGCCAAAAATTATAATTTGAGCTCAAGAAAGGGAATGGGCACATTCCATCAATTTCAAGACAAAACCTAATACTACAATGTTCAAATTTGAGTTGTTTTGGCCATTTTTCCTTTATGTGTTTCATTACTTTGGAGTCAGTCAAAATTCACATGAATGCATCTTTACTCTTGTTCTTTGCATGCCAATCCATCAATTATGTAAATTAATTGCAACGAAACATTAGTGAAGCCTATGTATAATTGGCATGTGATGTAAAACCTTCTTTGGAACTGTAGGACCTTGTACATCTGTATGATATCTATTCTTTTTGCATACATGGAATTCTGCATTATCTTGATATTCATCTCTATATAAAATGCTATCATTTTTACATGAAAAATTTGTCATATTCAATCCCCAACTCAACCGGAAACTGACGCAGTTCTCTTCAAATTGATGACAACACATTCTCTTCAGGGAATATTTTGGTTTTTAGTGCTCGGTAAAATTGCCCAAGATTAAATCAATTGAATGTTTGACTTATGATGAACATGTTTGCTATGTCAATCTAGAATAAGACTATTTATATAAAATATATGGTTTTAAAATCCCCTTAGAGAAATACAAATGAAGAGTATGAATGTTTATGAATTGTGTATACCAATTGACAATGCAAAGGAAGAAATAGATTTCAACGCACTCTAGTAGGGTATTGAATATTTGTCTGACCAACCAAACAGTGACTTGATTTCTAATAATATTAATGTGCATGCAAGTTTTGAGGTTCTACTAACACCTGATTTGAACACAGGTGTCTTAGCTACTTGCTTGATTGATTCTTCCAGGTTGTAAAATAATAAAATAAATAATCTACAATTTGAATCAATCAGATTGGCCAATAAATGAAGCCTGGGCGTGCCTTTTAGTGAAACAAGGAAATTTTGGCTTGCTTCACAAAAATGCACACCCAACCCTAATTTCAAGGTCAAATTGAATGATTCAACTTGGAGAATTTTTTTAACTCATAAGTAACATTAATAAAATTAAATATTTTTATTTTTCCACATAAATATTTTTGTTGCTCAAGAATACTCCAAATTGTATGAATTTCATAGGGTAAAAGGCAGGGTTTGTGTGCCTCATATAAATGTACACGAGGACTTGTAATTAATAGCAATGATATACTGATCATTCCATCCTATGGGTTTGCAAAATTGTACCTCAATCTTGTGGTGTAACAATTCCCTAATGGGCCTCAGTCTTGTGGTGTAACAACACCCTAATGGGCCTCTGTATTGTGGTGTAGCAATTCCCTAATCGGCCTCCGTCTTAAGGTGTAACATCATCCTAATGGGCCTCAATTCTTGGGTATGAAAATGACCTCTTTGAGCCTTCTTATATGTGATATGAGAAAATATTATGACAAAGATATGAAGGAGATATGAGGAACCCTATGACAAAGATATCATGATAGTCCTCTGGAAGAGATATCATGACAAACCTATGACAGAGATATCATGATAGATTATGAATGTTACATTGCATTTTAATTGCTAATGTTCTCTCTACATAATTAGTTATGATGATATGGGGTGAATGCAATGTGAAAATGTTTTAAAATGAAATTATCTACAACAGATACTTCTATCCCTAAGAAAATTAACACCATTACTACTCTATTGGTTAATAAATATATAACAAAGTAAAAGTGTTTAAAATAATAAAATAAACAATATACAATTTGAATCAATCAGATTGGCCAATAAATGAAGTTTGAGTATGCATTTCAGTGAAGCAAGGCAATTTTGGCCTAATTCACAAAAATGCATACTTAGCCTTCACTTCGAGTCCAAATTGAATGATTAAACTCAAAGAGTATTTCTTTTCTCATAAATAACATTAATACAAGAAAAGTTTTCTAATTTAGTGATCTGAAGGTCAAAGTTAATGTAAATGAAAGTGCTTGAGCAATCATAGTTCACAGTGTCTCCCCAAAAGTGTCAAGAGTCTGTGAAGTGAAAAAAATTACTAGAATAAAATTAGTAATTAAATAGTATACAATTTGAATCTATCAAATTGGCTAAGAAATTAAGCATGGGTGCATTTTAGTGAAGCAAGGCAATTTTGGCCTGTTTAACAAAAATGCATGCCCAACCTTCATTTTAAGGCCAAATTGAATGATTCAAGTTGGAGAGTATTTGTTTACTCATAGGTAACATTAATACAATTAAATATTTTAAAATTTTCACACACACACACACACACACACACACACATTTATTCAAGAATAATCCAAATTACATGGATTTCTTAGGGTAAAAGACATGATTTGTGTGCCTCAAGATTTTTGTCAAGATTAGATAATACACTATAAATTTTAATAATACCATGAAAAAAGATGGACGTATCAAAAAATTCTATTATATAATTTTTTCCTAAGTTTAGTCAAAATTTTCGTACCTAATGTCCCGCGTCATCCATTGTGTCCTCATTTGATATGCCACGATCTGTTTCCATGGCCTCATCTAGCTCCTATAATACAAAATACAATCAACAATGTTTAGTACACCAGTTATATCATTTCATTGAATATGCCATCCAACACAAAACTTCACTTTAATGATATATTTGACATATTGATATCATGCTAATTTGGAGTTGAAAAACAAAAATAATTTGTGACCCTAGGTATATACATCAAGCCAAAATTTTGACAAGAAACGTATCCAACATCTGTATCCCAGATGGCCACCCTAATTTTCAAACATTTCCCTTGATCATAAAATCACATTTAATCACCATTGTTGTGCATTTTCAACCAATAAGTTTGACCTGAAAGGCCTCATGGAAAAAAATTGACTTTCTCTCCTCTACATTATAGTGTTTGTGAATTCATAAAGACCTTCCTCCTTTGGTTAAGATTGCTTTGTCTTCTTACCTGTATTGTATATGCAAATTCCATTCTCATATATTCTTTGACCCACATTCCTCTTTGTGATTTAGTAATTCTATGTCATCCGCATCATATGTCCATGGCTTCCTCTAAATTTTGTAATACACAACAATGAAAATATTTTTTAGTACACCAATCAAATCCAGTTGTCAACAATGAAAAAAATAAGTGTAGGGGCATAATTATTGGTAGAATATATCTTGAATAGAGTATAATTTTTCCTTACAACAGAAATATTAATTGATATTAGCATTTTCCCCCATGTAACACACTTTACCACTAGTCTGTATATCAATTTTGTTTCATTCCTCATCTATAACTTAGTTATGCAATAATTTTAGAGATAATTAAATTAATCTATAGTGAATGTAGTGTATTATTGAAATTATGGTTATTCTACTGAATGTATTCTATTAATATTTGATTTTATTTTAAGAATAATTTTATATTTTGTAACATTTCTATGTCTAGTTTTTTGTGGAAAAAATAACTTGATGGAGCTAGAATAGGCACCATTTGCGCTGAATTTGAAGCCCAACATGATCACATTATTTGACCCGAGTCGGTGCTAAAGTTGGCGATGTGAAAATCAAAATTATCAGCAATGGACGAGTCAAAATTTTAAAATTCGCGGAGTCCAAAACTTTGAAATTAAATACTCGCAAACTATCGAACTAAAATTAAAATTCAGACTCTTTATTTCTCCTATGAGAATTTTTTTCACTGTTGATAGGCGTAGACTCGGAAATAAAAGAATAGGCTCCTCTACCCCTCCCTAGGTCTTGATTCGTGAGCTTCGAAGTCCATCCGTTCCGTTACAGATGGGTAATTTCGATATTGCCTTTTTTTGCTTGGATTTGTGGTGGCATTTCAAATACTACAAAAAAATTGACGGATTTTGATGATCTTCAGTGGATTTTAAAGGACTTGAGGGTTCAAACAGAGCTTACACAAGTTTTTTTATTTTTCTCCCTTTTTGGTCCAAAAATTTGAGTTGCAAAGTAATGCATTACCGTTTTGTGAACTAAGAGTGGATTTAGGGTTAAATTGTGGGATATTTAGTCATGTATTACTGCATAATGGTTTGATTATCATAAACGTTTGCTAAAAATTTAGGCAGATTGTGTGTATGTGATGGCCAGGTGGCTTACCTTGGCTCGAATTGTTGCCCTTTGTGTAGTGTGATCTCCTTGCTTGCATGCTATTTTTCGTGGCCCGCCTCCATGAACATGATTTTCTAGCCTAGCCTCAAAATGTCGAGTAGAGGGAATGGAGCTGATAGTCGATAAAATGAGGTAATTCATTGTGAATTTATAGATATGTAATTGTTTAAATTCTTTCGTTGATATTTTTTTCTTTCTAGAATTTAAAAATAAAAATGTATTTTATATATCTAGGTGTTAGAGCCTAGATTTACCTAAGGCTGAAAAGGTAAGCTTCTAGGTCCACATCAAACCACGCTCAACCTCGTAGCTAGCCCTACGAGGACAGGAGAGGGCTCTCTTCGGGTCAATATCAGCAAAGGGTAATCGATGGGGCTTGAGACGACTGAAATAACTGCTAATATTAGGCTAGGTATGAAGTGCAAGGATTTAATTTGAGTTTTTGGGGGTTTTGTGTTGGAAAAAGGGAAAGGCAAATTTGAGTCCGGGGATGAGACATAGTTTTTGCAGAGTTCTGATTGGGGCAAGGAAGGAAATTGTTTTGATGCTTTGGAATGAATGAATGGATGGATCAGACCAGTGAGGAGCCAAGGAGGGCAAGAGAGTTTCAAGAGTCCTCCTCAAACAGATGAAAACATGTAAAATTAAACAAAATTTCAAGGCAGAGCATAACAGTCTAATGGATTCTACCTTAATCACTCATTTGCTTAATTTCAGAAGAAAAGAGAAGGGAAATGATACACATAAACATCAATGAACTTAAAATTACATAGAGAAAAACACCATCAAAATACAAAGCCACATGGATCCCAACAAGTGCTGCAAAACTCTGGTCTTTCCTTAGCAAAAAATGCAGAGATAGAATGTACAATGATGTGCCAAGAAATCACAAGTGTCCAACCCTGACAATGACTCAGAAAATACATGATATAGACCATCCTAACCCATTCCCATGCCTCTAGGGATCGAGCTCATCATTCTAGGAGTTGTTTCAACCAATTCTAAACAAAGCACTAAAATCTAGGCAATCAAACAAATTGCCTCTATAAGGTAGGAAACTGATTCATTCATTAAATTTTCACTTTTTAGTGAATGAATCCTCTAGAACAAGTAAAAATGTGCCATTATTACATCATGTTCCTCCAATTACATCATGGTAGATCAATAATTACATCAAAAAGCAAAACTAGTCAAAACTGGGCGAATTTCTGAGCTGTACAGTGAAAAATAAGGCAAGAATCCTCTATGCACCGCGCCTGATTCTCTATGCGTCACACCACTTGGGAGCTGAATTTGAGGCCCTTCCTGGAGTTCAAATTGAGCTCATGATAGCTCGTTAGAAATCCTTGCCTGTCTACCTTCCAACCCAAGTGGAAATTTTCAAATTTGTGTCCATTTACCCCTCAAAATCTTCAATCTCCCAGGACTGCTTCCTGTGTGTCAAAATAGGGTAGAGAGGTCATTTTTTGAGTGTTTTTGACCTCTTGAGGACTCAAAACTTGCCCAAATTTCTTAGCCATGCATCATCAATCATGATTTTTCATGCCAAATCCAAAAATATAATTTTTTTGAAATTTGGAGCCCTCTAGCAAAAGCGAGCGCCACGTGGCATGGCGCATAGGGAGGCAAAACCTGTTTTTCAGTGCAAAAATTTTCAAAAATGAAAAATTGCTCCAAATTTCTTGAAATTTGGGCTGGACCTTCTCTATCAAGTGTCATGCTGGGCTAAAGAGTCTTTGGCCAATATCTGAAGACGATCATGCTCCTTTTGCCTCTTTTGCTTCTTTGTTGCCTTCTTCAATTTTGCCTTTAGATTCCTTCTTCGTGCCTTGGAACTCATATTGCGTGTCCTGTAATGGAAAACCATGTGTCTCAACAATGCTTTGTCCCTATCATCCTTTTCCAGTAGTCTCTCCAGGTGGATGTTGATTCGCTCGAGCCAAGACTCTTGATCATCATTAATCTCTTGCTCCAATGAAGTGAATTCGATCCTCCACTTTTGGGCAGCTTGGCGATTCTCGCGGATGTTTTGCAACTCCATGATTGCTTGCTAATATTCAAGCTGCTTGTTCCTTTGCTCCATGTATTTCATAGTCCACTTAGCCCTCTCCAGGTCGAGGGACAAGGCTTTTATCTCTGTCTGCTGCTCCAGGATGATCTCTCTAAAATGTGCACTTTGCGGGCCCATGCCTGTATCATCATCTTGAACAAGAATAAAGTCCCGCTCACCTAAAGGCCCCTCATCCTAAATTGGCTTCTTGCCTCTGTCCTATACATGTGGTTCTGATGTCCGCAGCGAGGCCCCTTCCACCCCAGTTGGAGATAACACTCGCTTTGCTGCTGCAAATAACTGCCTCGTGCCTTTCTGATAAGTAATGAAAACCGGTATCGTAGCAATGTGTGGATCATGGCCTTCATGCTGATGAGAAGGTTCACCTGTCTCATGCCAAACCTCTGGAGGTCCCTGTGAAACTCTGAAAAACTCACAGGAGATGAAATCATCCCAAGTGATGCCCTGTAATCCAAGCCGATGAACCACCAAAATTTTGATGAGAGCAAAATGGAAAATACTGTTGAATTGTTGCTGAGGGGTCTTGTGCTGCATAAGGAGGGTCATCCTTTCTATGTTTCGGTATATGAAATAAGAAATGTTCATCATCCGTACCCGAGTGAAATACATGAGCAACTTGATGTGATAAGCATATAATCAGGAGAAACGACCTTCACAACTGAAATACTTCATGATCAATTTCATTAGTGGAGCATATTCATCTTTGAGATATCAGAAAGGAAACACTCTCTTGAGCTGCCTCAAGAAACCGGGTTTAATATATGGCTCATAATGCTGCCGGTCAATCTTCTGCCTCTTGTTCCATGGCTCTCCAATGTTAGGTATGCCGGTTGCTCGTGAAATAGATTCTGGTGTAAGTGTGAAAGTGACACCAACCAAAGTAACTCGATAACCATGTAAATGCAGTACAAATAAACGAGCCAACTCATGATGGACTTGAACAGTAGCAACCTTCTCACAAAATTCATAACACGACTGAAACTGGAAACAAGAGATGGCAAGAGGGCAAGCCTGCAATTCGGTAAGGGTGGTTGGTTCTTCTCTAACATGTCTGCCACCTTTATGAGGCCTCCGGGGTGCATGTCCCTCCATGTGTGAGTCACTTTGGGTCTCCACTTCATAATCAGATGAATGACCGGATGAAATAACTGCTGCTATACAAACTGCCTTGGAGAAATAGATGCTGGTGTATGAAACTGTATTGGACTACTCTTCTAGTGATGTGTTTAATTTCTGCCACCAAGGGGAAAACAAATGAAACAAGGGATTGTTAGGAAGGGGGAAAATAGTAAGGGATTAGGGACTATTGGGACAAATTTTGTTAGGGGAAATGTAGGAGGGTTTGAGGGGTTTTATGTATAGGGTTAGGAGATTTTTTGTAGGGTTAGGGTTTGGGGGTTTTGGATTTGAAAACTTTGGAAAAGGGATTTAGGATAGGGGTTTAGTAATTTTAGGGGGTAGGGAATAATGAAACCAGGGACAAAAGGAATAAGGGAGACAAGAGAAGGATGGAAAGAGAAAACTTGGAGGCAAATAGTTGTTTAAAACCCTAGGCAATCATTTTTATATGAGAGCTTTGACATGGTAGGGTTTAGACCATCACCATTCATCCATCACCATATCATAGCACAAACTTGAATGAAATGCAATGATGGAGGCTCTACCTGGAAAATCCGTGCGAATTATTGGCAATTTGGAGGAATTTTGAGCAGTTTCGGGCCTTTAAGTGTATGCACCACGCAACTCACCCAATGCGCCGCGCCTTACCAGTGCGTCGCGCCCGTCTAAAATAACCCTGTGCGTTTTCTCCTAGTGCGCCGCGCCACCTGCTCTATGCGCCGCGCCAACCAAGTTTCTTCCAAATTCACCCAAATTCTTGTTCACCAAATATTGCTTTGAGTTGCCTCCTCTTTGTTCTTGGTATGCAAATGAATTTTCAAAATGGAAAATATCTCATATAGCCATGGATTTTGATTTTTCTTTTGTCAAACCCATTTTTGTAATGTTTAAACTTTGGCACTTTTCACCTTTTAATTGAAGCTTTGTTTTTTAGTTTTTTCCTTTGAATTTTTGACTGGAATGATGAAACTCTTGGCAATTTTTTTTGCAGGGATAGCTGACATGGAATTTGGCAAAGGATGACCAAGGTTTCACTGAAGAACTATAGAACTTGAAAAACCTTAAAAAATTACATATTTATTACAAAAAACAATTTTGACGATTTCTTCTTCAAAACAGAGTTTTGAAGAAGAATCATTCTCAACATTATTGGTGATGAAAATTATGGAATGAAAACTTATTAGGAACATCCTCATGACCTGCTGGTGATTATCGGACACTCTGAAGCATTTATTGACAAAACCCTAATGAAACCCTAAACCTACTTGACACTAAAACCTTAAAGACAACTTTTGGCACTTTGATGAAAGAAAACTGTATATGTTTTTTTTATGAACAAACATCAACCAACAGGTAAATGACATGAGTGAAGTATGGGGACAAGACCCTTCCGTCAGAGGATCAATGCTCCTAAATGGAATGCAGGTGATCGAGCAGAATGGGACACCTAAAATGGAATGTAACAAATAATTTTTGATCTTTGACAGAGGGCTGAATAGACCGACTCTAACATTGGCTCCAATGGGGATGGTAGCTGCTTGGAGGTGCCAAGAACTACAGACTTTGGGAGAGCAGACAATGCCTTCATCCATTGGGCTATGGAGTCCATTATTTCGAGAAATCCACACAAGAATTTTGACTCAATTTATTTGACTGAAACTTGACTCAATAACAAGACTGAAAACTGACTCGCAAATAACTCAAACATCTAATACAACAAAACTGAAATCAGACCTTCAATTTTAACTGAAACTATGTTGAAACTAACTAGAATGACTCAGGACCTATTTAACTGAAACAGGTACTTACAAAGCTTTTTGAATGGCAGCAGACCATCGAGATTTGAGGACTTCAA
Source organism: Pinus taeda (assembly GCA_000404065.3). NCBI lineage: Eukaryota > Viridiplantae > Streptophyta > Pinopsida > Pinales > Pinaceae > Pinus > Pinus taeda. The sequence continues at coordinate 19,120 of APFE030124940.1, read as the reverse complement.
ATCATGATGAAAACCAACTTCCTGCTAATGGAATATGTACAATCATGTGTAGTGTGTCTTCCAAAGTAACCAATCAAGCAGATGCCTCCTTGATTGATTCTCTTGATCAGATCTTTTGGTCAAAAACAAATACTGGTAACTGGGCATCCAAAAACATAATTGACCATTATCTCCTTCATCATTGAATACTGCAATAATCACCTTCACTGCTGACTGCAACAGATTTGCCAGAGGATCTTGAAAAACATGAAGATTTACCTCCTGTTGAAGAAACAAGGTGTCTTTTTCTTTTGATTCTGATCTTCCTTCATAATGTACTTCAGTAAAAGTATGTTCCTGGTCCTCAAAAAATTCTGAACAAGTAGATGAGCAGATCTACTCTTGGAAAAACATTTCAAAACATGAGGCATATGAAGAAGAATCTGAAAGGCAGTCCTGAATGTTCGGATCTTCTATAGTTTGAATATATTTTTGATCATCTTCATATGATATAATGACCAGATTATCATGTTCCTCATTACATTCATCAATCATAAGAAAAGAAACTTCAGATGGTTCTCGATACTCAAACATGACATTTCTATCATCTACCAACGATTCATCCAAGGAAACTTTTTCATATACTTGAGCGAAGATCTCGTCTTGTTTTTCATAGAGGGAATGAACTACCTCCTCGTGAAGATCTAGTTCTGGTGGGATGAGAGCATTTAGGTCTGTAACTTTGTTTTCTTCATTTGAGGCAGCCTCAACAATGCAACTCTCTTTTATGAGATCCAGAACAACATGTTTTTCCTCGTCACAATCTGTCTCTCGATCTGATTTATCATCATCATTATCTGAGATTGGAACATCATTTTCCTGCGTATCATCCTTTATTTCAACCGGATCTGAAACAAAACTTCTTCTTTCATCATTTTCAGCAATATGGAAATCTTCAACCTGCTGACCTTGATAAGTATCCTCTAAGATTTTTGTGTGCTGCTGAAATGAATTTTCATATAATGCTTCCATGATTTCTCCGTCCATCAATTCATTATCTCCATAAAAATTCTCAAGATCTTCAATGAAACGACTAATGTGTTCACAACAATTCTGCACTAATATTAAGGATGGACAAGATTCTTTATACCTTTCAAAGAATATTGTATGAAAATCCTTTAGACAATAAATAGAAGCAGGTGGCAAACTTTCATACCAAGATCGGGCTTCATCTTCGAGAGTAGCCATAAAAATTTTCATCAAACAATCTTAAGGAAAAACGATCTTTAATTTATGCACATGTATGTGAAATTTCACCAGATGAAGAGTAGCGTAGTTACCTTCCACATTTCTGAACATAGGCAAATTCTGAAGCCAATCCACCTTGGGAATTTTATTTGGAAAACCTAGGATGTGATCTCGGCTCATGGGAGCGTATCTTCTTGCAACCTATTCCATCTTGAAAATCTTAAAGCTACTGATCTTCCTACAGTGGAGTCACCAGGTGAATGATTGATTTCTAGATTTTTCAGTGAATGGAGTCACCAGGTGAATGATTTCAGCCTTGCGGTGTCTGATCATTGTCCACCATCAACCATCAGATCTAACTTGATACATGTACTGGGGTGATCGTTTAGATCAGATGTATAGTTTATAAACTAGACTGGAGATTGACTGAAGCAACTTTCATCTACTTTCGCTAATGTAAAGCAAGAGCGTTTCGAAGGCTACCTGGCTA
>APFE030124940.1:0-14783 GCA_000404065.3 Pinus taeda | reverse complement strand
ATGCCCTGTAATCCAAGCTGATGAACCACCAAAATTTTGATGAGAGAAAAATGGCAAATACTGTTGAATTGTTGCTGAGGGGTCTTGTGCTGCACAAGGACGGTCATCCTTTCTATGTTTCGGCATATGAAATAAGGAATGTTCATCATCCGTACCCGAGTGAAATGCATGTGCAACCTAATGTGATAACTATATAATCGAGAGAAACGACCTTCACAACTGAAATACTTCATGATCAATTTCATTAGTGGAGCATATTCATCTTTGAGATATCGGAAAGGAAACACTCTCTTGAGCTGCCTCAAGAAGCCGGGTTTAATATATGGCTCATAATGTTGCTGGTCAATCTTCTGCCTCTTGTTCCATGGCTCTCCAATGTTAGGTATGCCGGTTGCTTGTGAGATAGATTCTGGTGTAAGTGTGAAAGTGACACCAACCAAAGTAACTCGATCACCATGTAAATGTAGTACAAATAAGCAAGCCAACTCATGATGGCCTTGAATAGTAGCAACCTTCTCAAAAAATTCATAACATGACTGAAACTGGAAACAAGAGATGGCAAGAGGGCAGGCCTGCAATTCGGTAAGGGTGGTTCGTTCTTCTCTAACATGTCTGCCACCTTTATGAGGTCTCCGAGGTGCATGTCCCTCCATGGGTGAGTCACTTTGGGTCTCCACTTCATAATCGAATGAATGACCGGATGACATAACTGCTACTATACAAACTGCCTTGGAGAAATAGATGCTGGTGTATGAAACTGTATTGGACTGCTCTTCTAGTGATGTGTTTAATTTCTGCCACCAAGGGGAAAACAAATGAAACAAGGGATTGTTAGGAAGGGGGAAAATAGTAAGGGATTAGGGACTATTGGGACATATTTTGTTAGGGGAAATGTAGGAGGGTTTGAGGGGTTTTATGTATAGGGTTAGGAGATTTTTTGTAGGGTTAGGGTTTGGGGGTTTTGGATTTGAAAACTTTGGAAAAGGGATTTAGGATAGGGGTTTAGTAATTTTAGGGGGTAGGGAACAATGAAATCAGGGACAAAAGGAATAAGGGAGACAAGAGAAGGATGGAAAGAGCAAACTTGGTGGCAAATAGTTGTTTAAAACCCTAGGCAACCATTTTTATATGAGAGCTTTGATATGGTAGGGTTTAGACCATCACCATTCATCCATCACCATATCATAACACAAACTTGAATGAAATGCAATGATGGAGGCTCTACCTGGCAAATCCGTGCGAATTATTGGCAGTTTGGAGGAATTTTGAGCAGTTTCGGGCCTTTAAGTGTATGCGCCGCGTAGCTCGCCCAATGCGCTGCGCCTTCCTAGTGTGCCGCGCCCGTGTAAAATAACACTCCACATTTTCTCCCAATGCGCCGCGCCTCCCCAGTGTGCCAGGCCATCTACTCTATGCGCCGCGCCGGCCAAGTTTCCTCCAAATTCACCCAAATTCTTACTTGTTCACCAAAAATTGCTTTGAGTTGCCTCCTCTTTGTTCTTGGTATGAAAATGAATTTTCAAAATGGAAAATATCTCATATAGCCATGGATTTTGATTTTTCTTTTGTCAAACCCATTTTTGTAATGTTTAAATGTTGGCACTTTTCACCTTTTAATTGAAGCTCTGTTTTTTGGTTGTTTCCTTTCATTTTTTGACTGGAATGATGAAACTCTTGGAAATTTTTTGCAGGGATAGTTGACATGGAATTTGGAAAAGGATGACCAGGGCTGCATTGAAGAACTGTAGAACTTGAAAAACCTTAAAAAATTACATATTTATTACAAAAAACAATTTTAACGATTTCTTCTTCAAAACAGAGTTTTGTAGAAGAATCATTCTCAACATTATTGGTGATGAAAGTTATGGAATGAAAACTTATTAGGAACATCCTCATGACCTGCTGGTGATTATCGTACACTCTGAAGCATTTATTGACAAAACCCTAATGAAACCCTAGACCTACTTGACACTAAAACCTTAAAGACAACTTTTGGCACTTTGATGAAAAGAAAACTGTATATGTTTTTTTATGAACAAACATCAACCAGCAGGTAAATGACATGAGTGAAGTATGGGGACAAGACCCTTCCGTCAGAGGATCGATGCTCCTAAATGGAATGCAGGTGATTGAGCAGAATGGGACACCTAAAATGGAATGCAACAAAGAGTTTTTGATCTCTAACGGAGGGCTGAACAGACCGACTCTAACACTAGGGACATGAGACTGAATAGGAGAAATAGGCATTGGCTTCAATATTGGAGATGGAGGAATTTAACAAAATTTACGATGTGTACTTGAAAATGCTTGCTAGATACATAGAAAATGTTCAACTAAAACAACTGAAACATTGCAAGCACAACAATCAGCTCAAATGGAATCAATTGATTCCCCAACCACTCTTGGATCAAGAAGAAGATCAAGGAGGAAATGATTAAGCATAACCAATAATAATTTGGATCAGGAAACAAAGACTTCAAATGCCTAATCCACTCATGGTACACAAATATCTTGCCACATTATGAATTTTGCATTGGTAGCTACAATACAAGGATATGATATGACATGGTTTCGGGAAATATTGGGTTTTTTTTTTGTGAATAGGTTGAAAAAAGCATGCCTTCAATGGTTCAAAGACCATCTCTATTTTCCGTTCTCAAATATATAGTTCCACCTATAAAAAGAAATAATTCACAACATGGAGACTGAATTTGGCGTAGGTTGGTCCGTAAAAAAGGTTAAACTACAAAAGTCTTAGAATTGCAATAGATTTAGGTGCAATGAAACCAAAAAGATCAAAAACCTCCCACCCAAGCAAAGGCTCAAAAGAAAGCTAGTTAATGTAAGTATAAAAGTATGGAAATAACTTGTAAAAATGTGGAGAAGTTGGATGAATAGAGGAAGTATAGTGAGGAGAGTACCCAGGTCTTTGAATTTCCTCATAATATTATATCAAATTTCTTAAATAATTTATATATTTTATTTGTGCATTATTAAATTCAATTAGTATATGTTTCAGGACAAGGCCTCCAAGGCTAGGCTTGCAAAACAAAGTGCCACACATCACAGTGGCTAGAAAGTTCTATAGGCCTTGATTTGTACCTTTGTAAGTATATTTAATATGTGAAATGATATATATATTTTTTTCCTAGAAAAAAGCAAATGATTTCATATTAATTAGTTTAAATAGTCCATGTGCCATGTTTTGATAGGAGGACAAATACAGTCATTACCCAACAAACTTCGAAAATGACATGTTACAAAACAAAAAGTGGACCGAATTTTTATCTAGATGGAGAATGAGGTATCAATAGTTCGCTTTCAATAACTTAGTTGGATTTTATTCCGTTCCTATTTTAGTTCTCATTTCCTCCAATGCTTAATTCAGACCGATTCATCATAATATTCCGTTGAGAAATTATATGCATATATTATGATATAGAATGAACCTCTTGGATGATATCATCCCAAACGATTTGTCTAGATTCAATTAGATATATATTTCCCTTAAGTTTGGTTTTTAACTCCTTGATCTCATCTTGTGTTGCCTTGTTCTTGGTGGTCAACTGATCATTTTTTTCTTTTCTTGTATTTAGTTTCCTCTCCTTGATATCAAATTGTTCCTTTACCTAAGTTAGGTAGTATTGAATTTAATTTAGTTCAAGATATGAAAATTTGAGTTCTTCCATAACTTTTGTAAGCTTATCTGAGGGGTCATTTGACTCACTTGGGACCAAAATAGTTCAAACATGGCTTTTGATTGATTTTTGTAAGCCCTGCACTTGTTCCTGCAAAATGACAATTTCTTTGTTTCTGTCCACTAACTCTCTCACCAACACTTCCTTCTCTTTCTCAACTTGAGCTAGTTAAGTTGTTTGAGAGTGCTTAGTCTCAAGAATTTTCAACTTCTCCCTTAATGACTGCATCTCATATTCTGTGGCTTGCAATAAGGTTTTGATAGTTTCCCTATTTTCTGGATCTATTCCCAATTTAATAAATAGATTCTTATAGTCCTCGTTTTGAATATGTAGTGCTTTAGAATTTTCCTTTTCTTGCTTAAGTTGATTTGAAACTTTCTCCAAAATATTTTCTTCTTTACTTGTTGTAAAATAGCTTTTATATGGTTAGTATAAAGGAATTTTCCTTCTTGTCTTTACAAATTAATCATGTCACTCAATGGGATGCTAGCTATATTTTATGGATAGATATAATATTTTAAAATCAGGTCCTGAAGGAAGAGACTAAAAAACTGCATGCATGAGGGACAATTTTAAATGATTCATTTTTAAATACATAGTAGAGAGTGGTCATGTTTGATAAGTTGGAGTTTCTTGTGTTGATAGATGAGTTCCCATGTTTCTTGTCACCTTACGACTTCTTTCTTCAATCCGTTGATAATTCATCTGTAACACTTTGGTGGTGGAGGGATTTTCTTCAATTGAGAATGCTACCAAATCAATGGAAAAAAAGGAAGAGGTAGACCACTCTGGGTTTCCTAATTGCATTTGAAAACATAATTGATTTGAGGGTCCCTCTATTAATTTAACTTGTATCTCTTCTTCTTCTCTTTAAACCTTTTCTCTCTTTTGCAATTGTGAGTCTTCTATCTTAATGTCAACTGTTTAGGTATATTTCTCTTCAAGCTCTTCTCCCTTACTACAGGCGTTTGAATGTATAAATATGGTGATATAATTGCAACTTCTCAAGAAATTTAATCTGAATCAAGAGACACAATTATAATCTATTGCTCTATGGAAATTAATTCACAATTTAGAACAACATTAAGAAAAATGCAATAAAAACAAAACCACACATGCACAATATTTTTCTAGGGGAACCCAATTGGGAAAAGCCCCTCGAGCGTCTTGCATTAATCAGATGAATAGAGAATGTATCACAATTGCTTTCTTGCTCCGAGATCAACCTACAAGTGAATAACCTTTATCTCCACTCAATGAGAAGCTCTGACCCAAACTTAGTCAATTTATGCCTCAACTTGAGCCAATATTTCCTTCCAAATATCCAAAGGAATTAGGCCTCTATTTTTTAGGATTTTTCCTCCAATTGATTACACAATTCCCAAGGTTAGATCTTTGGCTACATGCAACACCTGTACACTTAAGACTAGTCTACAACTAATGTTACATTGCCTTGGAATCTCCACCACAATTGAGGAACTTGAATTCTCTGCATGCACTAACTATTTTGATTTAATTGATTAGTTAACTAGATGATCTCTAATTTAGATTGTTGTACCACTACACAACCAACCTTCTACTAGTTCCATTCATTTCTAAAACTAGTTTAACTGAACACAATTAGTAATAATTGAATCAGATTACTAAAATTTAGCAATCACACATGTTTAATTGAACTCCAAGCCCTCCAACTCGAATTTACTAAGCTAATTGAGCGAAAAGAGCCATGTCACCCCAATTAAATACCTTGAAGTTGTCTCTTGATGTGGAAATTTAAATTTTCTCAATTTGACCAAGACAAAGTCAAATTAAGCCTTTCTTGTTGAAAATAGAAACAAGAAATGATAAAAATAGAATCCAGAATATTCCAATTTTAATTTGTCCTTGAATTAAAATTGTGAATTAAATTCGAATTTAGTCTCATCAGATGCTTGGAATTAATTAATTAATTATGGATTAATTAGTTGGAGAAATTCAAGTTAGAAGTCTTTCTGCAGTCATGCAACAATTATCCCTTAAATTAAGGAGATTATTCCTTAATTAAGGAGATAAGATTGAGTTATATTTGAGTTGTAATTAGTTAGCTCAGTTTACTGAGTTAAGTCCAGTTAAATTAGTTCCAAACTGTTTGAGGAACTAATTGTGACTTATCAGTTAGTTGATGCATGCATGCACTCAACTAGTGTACTCTAGATAACTGAAGATTCCCTCATGAGAAACTCATGCATGTCTATTCTTAGAAAGACCTAGTTGAGCTAGATGTCAAGGATAGTGTACTATTAGTTGCATGTTTTCTCCTATAAAGGAAACTCATGCATGCATAAGGAATAAGGTTCCTTGAGGATTGCGCAATTTTGATAGGGTTTAGGATCAGTGTGAGAGATCAATCTTCCACTTGGTAACAGGAGGATCACCCGGGAGAAACTGCACAAGGAAATAGGAGCTTGGAGGGTAGAGGAGAAGGCTTGAGAGAAGCTTTGATTGCCTGTGAGCATCCAAGAGGATTGTATCGAGAGTTGGCTAGCTATGAGAGCTAAGGCTTTGTATAATTTTGATGTATTTCCACCTTGTATGATAATACAGATAGTGGGGTTTTAGCTGAGGCTTTCCCCTGAGTATTTTATGTGTTTCATGTGTATTGATTCTCTTCTTCTGGTTCTATGTGTTCAACGCTGATTCAACTAGATCTTTAAGCTTCCGCAAAGAAAATTGATAGTAGATGTAGATTAGTATTTTTCTTTGTTATATTGCATTATCAGGTTAATCTACAGTCAGATTTTCTACATAGATCTCAGAGGTAGATTTGTAGAGAAGTTGCAAGAAATTCTACATGGTATCAGAGCTAAGTTTATCGGAGCTGTGAATAGTATACAGAGAAGAGAATTTGAGGTTTGAAGTTCGGGATTGTAGGTGCAAATCGAATTCTTATCATACTTCAAGTTTGGCCAATGGCGTTCTATGGCTTCAGACTTGAGTATGCCTTGGAAGGCAGCTCAAATTACATAGCACGGAAAGATCACATGGAGGCAGTATTACAAGACAATGGCTCGAAGGATTTCATTGATTAAGAAATCCCAAAGCCAGGTTCAACTAATGCACAAGAGTTGGTTGAGTGGAAGAAGTGTGTGACAAGGGTGAGACAGATCATCCTCAAGGGAGTTCGAGTCCATATTGTCTCGAGTCTCCATGGGAAGGATACTCCATATTCATTGTGGAAGACATTGAAGGACCTCTACCAGAACAGTAGCGACCAGAGGAAATTGGCGCTCAAGGATAAGCTTCGAAGAATCAAGATGGAGAACAACGATACTATTTCCACATATCTGAACAAGCTCACCACTTGCAGAGATGAGATTGGAAGTGTGGGAATAACTACTACCGATGATGATATGGCAAGCCTCACCCTCCTTGGCCTTTCAAAGAGCTGGAATAGCTACCAGGACTCTGTGAATGGAAGGGAGAAACTGCAGGATTGGGAACGACTATGGTCGGATCTCATGCAGGAGGAGATTAGGAGGAGCACACAAGATGGTTCTTAATCCATTGATTATGATGAAGAAAATTTGGCCTTAGCAAGTAAGGAAAGGAAAGGGAAGTGAAAGGTGTCCCATTTTGAATTGAATTCTTCTCATGGAGGGGAGAAGGTTGACAAGTCTAAAGTGAGATGCTTTAATTGTCATGAGATGGGTCATTATGCGACTAATTGCCCATCGAAGAAGTCCAAGAAGGGATCCTCGGAAGGATCAGAAGGTGAGGCATTAGCCTCTCAGTTCGAAATGGACTTCACCCTCATCGCATGCATGGTGTCATCGATGTTGGGTTGTGGTTGGTTTCTTGACAATGGAGCCTCATTCCACATGACCACCGATAAAAGTTTATTCAGTGCCTTGGAGAAGAAAGACCTCAAGATGCACATAGAGATGGGTGATGACGATAGGTTTAGTGTTTCAGGAGTGGGCACGATTGCTTTTCAGAGGGAGCATGGAGCTCCTATCACCTTGACAGATGTGAAGTATGTGCCTGGACTGAAGAAGAACTTGGTATCGGTCGCTATGTTGGAGGACAAAGACTACGATGTTGTCTTTAGTAAGGGAAATTTTTTCCTTAGACACATCACCATGAGACAGGTGAAGTAGATCGGTTCATGAGTCAAGAACCTGTATTCTCTTGAGGTTCAAGATGCATGCAAAGCCTTTAGGAGCAAGGAAAATGTTAGAGACTTGGTGGTTGAGAGGGAAAGTAAATTACCTCTCAACATGCAGTCCTAGAAGAAGTATTAGAAAATTGTGGAGGAGCCACAATTGGAGGAGTCAGCAGAGGGATCACATGTAGCCATACCTTCAAGTGTGAGGTGGGGCAACATGGAGTGATAGTCCCAAGAAGGCTGAAATTGGGCAGGGTCCATTGAGAGGTTTTATCTCATGGATCGTACCTTGCTACAGGAGCCCAAAGTACATAGTAGCAGGAGATATCAGTGGGATTGATGTAGTCAAAATCAAAGTGACAGAGGCTAGAGCAGTCAGACACTGAAGAGCACAGAGAAGGATTGACAACAGTGCAAAAAGGCAGAGTCAACAGAAGTGCAGAGTTTTCAGTTGACAGAGTCAATAGCAGTCAGAGACTTTGATGACAAATGCATCATACTGATTCAGGTTGGATGTTTCTTTTCTGGAGTTGCTGGAGCAACAACACTAGAGAGAAGTGTTGCATGCAGAACATTCCAAAGGTTCAGGATCAGGATCAAGTTGAATACCTTTCTTGTTGAGAGGGAGTGTTGAAAATAACAACAAGAAATGATAAAAATAGAATCCAGAATATTCCAATTTTAATTTTTACTTGAATTAAAATTGTGAATTAAATTCGAATTTAGTCTCACTAGCTGCTTGGAATTAATTAATTCATTCATTATGGATTAATTAGTTGGAGAAATTAAAGTTAGAAGTCTTTCTGCAGTCATGCAACAATTATCCCTTAAATTAAGGAGATTATTCCTTAATTAAGGAGATAAGATTGAGTTATATTTGAGTTGTAATTAGTTAGCTCAGTTCACTGAGTTAATTCCAGATAAATTAGTTCCAAACTGTTTGAAGAACTAATTTTGAGTTATCATTCAGTTGATGTATGCATGCACTCAACTAGTGTACTCCAGATAACTGAAGATTCCCTCATCAGAAACTCATGCATGTCTATTATGAGAAAGACCTAATTGAGCTAAATGTCAAGGATAGTGTACTATCAGTTGCATGTTTTCTCCTATAAAGGAAACTCATGCATGCAGAAGGAATAAGGTTCCTTGAGGATTACGCGGTTCTGAAAAGGTGTAGGATCAGTGTGAGAGATTAGTCTCCCACTTGGTAGCAAGAGGATCACCCAGAAGAAACTGCATAAGGAAATAGGAGCTTGGAGGGTAGAGGAGAAGGCTTGAAAGAAGATTTGATTGCCTGTGAGCATCCACGAGGATTGTACTGAGATCTAGTTAGCTGTGAGAGCTAAGGCTTTGTATAATTCTGATGTATTTCCACCTTGTATGATAATACATATAGTGGGGTTTTTAGCTGAGGCTTTCCCCTGAGTATTTTCTATGTTTCATGTGTATTGATTCTTCTTCTTCTGGTTATATGTGTTCAACTCTGATTCAGCTAGATCATTAAGCTTCCGCAAAGAAAATTGATAGTAGAAGTAGATTATAGTATTTTGCTTTGTTATATTACATTATCAGGTTAATCTATAATCAAATTTTCTACATAGATCTTAGAGGTAGATTTGTAGGAAATTCTACATTTCTTGCTACACTTCTCAACACTCCCTCTTACAAGAAAGGGATTTTCAACCACCCCTGTCCGACACCTGTGGAATTTGAACTTCCTTCTTGACCAAGCCTTTGTTAAGGTGTCATCATCTTGTTCCTCTTTTAGAATTTATTGTAGCAACATTATACTCCTTTGCACATAGTCTCACAAATGATGATACCAAATGTCTAGATGCTTGGATCGATTATGAAATACCAAATTCTCAGAGAGCTTAATGCAACTTTACTTATCACAATAAATCACATTTAAATCGATATCCTGGCCAACTAATCTCACAAGTATCTTTCTCATCCTGATTTCCTCACATGTTGCTTGACTTGTAGCCATGTATTCAACTTCTACCGAGTTGAGCACCACAAATATTTTCTTCCTGCTGTACCAAGAAACTACTATGGACCGAACACTGAAATTTCCACCTGATTTAATATTTCACTCAGATGGACTCCATGCCTAATCTACATCTATGAAGCCACACAACTTTACTCCTTCTATCAGTTTGTACCATAATCCACACTGGGTATTTCCTCTGAGGTACCATAAAACATGCTTATCTTTCAAGATACATCAGTGAACCCACTAGCTTCCAATAATTTGTATCATCAACCTCTTCACCTGAAATGGAATTCTCCTTCCTCTAGTTTTTCGCTAGAGGTGTTTCAATGGGCTTACAACTCTCCATGTGAAATATTTTCTGTATCTCGGTGGCATACTTTCCTTGAGACATAGAAAATTTCCCATCACCTTGCCATACTTCTAGCCTGAGGAAGTAGTGCATGAGACCCCTGTATTTCATCTCAAATTCCCATGCAAGGTCCTCCTTGAAGGAGATGATCAACTGCTCATTTCCTGTCAATATTAAATCATAAACATATAAAATAATGATAAGCAATTTACCTTCTACAAAAATATAATAGATATTCGTATTCAATTCACTTTTGGTGTAGCCCAAACTAGTGAGATAACTATCAATCTAAGTGTACCAAGCTTAGGGTGCATATTTGATACCTTACAAATATTGCTTGAGTCTGCACACATGAGACTCCCGATCAAATGTCTCAAAACTTTGTAGTTGATCAATGTACATTTACTCCTCAATAACACCATTGAGAAATGTTGCGTTTACATCCATCTAGTGGATCTTCCACCCCATTTGTGCAACCAGTGCAAGAATTGATCTAATGGATGAATACCTTGCTACAGGAGAAAGAGTTTCCTCATAGTCAATTCCCTCAACTTGAGAGAATCCTTTGGCCTCAAATATGGCTTTATACTTCTCTACACTTCTATCTATTGCATTCTTAGCCTTGAAGATCCATCTCGAACCCAGAATTAATTTATCTACCAATCTTAGGACCACTTCCCAAACATTGTTCTTCATTATGGATTTGTATTTTTCCACCATTGCATTAACCCAATATGGTTTCTCAACGACTTCCTCAAAAGAGGATGGCTCAGTCTCTACAAGCTCAGTCATTAGATCCATGTAGACAATGTAACTCTCAGGTGACTTCCTTTTCCAGCACAAATTTGAAGGAGCTCCCACATTCTCCCTCTCATCCTGCACTAATCTATCAGCTTCCCTAGTTCTTTTTTTCCTTCTTTGTATGGTTTTTCTTGAGTGGATGTCCCTACTCTTCCTCCTCTTCGATCCTGAATTTTTTGTTTCTCCACAATTTCCTGAGGCTTCTCCTTTGAAGCTAAAATCTCCTCTTCTGGTGGGATTTGAAGCTCTCTCTCAAGTGAGAACCACATTGCTTTCTCTTCATCAAACTTTACATCCCTTTGCAACAATGTCATTATGAGGGAAGGTAAGTGCACCTGGTAATTGTGTGAAGTTCCAATGTAACCCAAAAAAACTCCCAACTCTACTGTCGTCTCAAGTTTTTTCCTTGAATATTTGGAGACATGGTAGTAAACAAAGGCTCCAAAAATTTTGAAATGAGACACATCCAACTTTCTCCCCTAGAAATCCTCCTTTGGTGTAATCATACCAAGAATCCAAAGCGGTCTCTCATTCTGCAAGTACACTGTTACGTTACATGCCTCTGCCCAAAAATTAAGTGGTAGGCCTTCGTCATGTAGCATAGCTTTAGCAACTCTGAAAATGCTTTGGTTCTTTCTCTTAGCTACCCCATTTTGTTGTGTGTTGTGGGGTGTTGTCAACTCTCTCCGAATGCCTTCTTTCACACATAAATACTTGAAGCCATTCAAAACATACCCACCTCCATTGTCACTCCCGAGAGCCTTCACCTTCTTGTCGGTTTGTTTTTCAACTAGTGCCTTGAAATTCTACAAATTTTGAGAATGTCTCATCCTTCTTTCACATGAAGAATATCCAACACTTCCTTGAGAAATCATCAATAAAATAACAAAGTACTTATGTTTTGTAGTGGAGGTTTTCGAGAAGGGTCCACAAACATCAAAGTGGACTCTTTCCAAGATTGCATGTGCTTTGCTGTCTTATTCATGGAATGTGGATTTTACATACTTCCCCAAGGTACAACCCTTGCAGAAATCTTATTGCTCAAGTGCTCCTTTAGGGAGGCCAGTGGTTATTTGTTGCATAATTTTTAGGGCACCATGATGAAAATATCCTAATCTCTTGTGTCGGAGTTCATCATGTTGAAAAGTGTGCAACAAGAAATGCTTGTTGAGAATGCAACAAGATGATGGAACTTATTGGAAAAGAGTCGCCTTCACTAAGTGGGCCCGCAGGCTATTTTTGGCGCAAGTCTATTTTTAGACTATGTCTATTTTTAGACATATGGATCATGTCTATGGATTGCAGGTTGCTGTTTATGGATGATTGATCAAGTTGGAAAAAATAGATGGACTTCTATTTTTAGACTACAGCGGAGTGACACCACAGCGGAGCGACTGCTCAGTCTAAATATAGAACAGTCAAATATTATTAGCTCATAATAATATTTAGACCATAAACTTTGTCTTATTCTCTTGGAGCACTTCAGGATGAGCTACGGATGTGGTACATGCAGATCCCAGAAGGAAATACGTGGTTACCTATGGGATGACTAATATTCGCATGCAGGACTTCAGTTAGAACTCAAGTGAGTTGAGTTTAGTGGACTGGAGGTGCAGTTGATGGAGTTGTGTTCAGTTTAGCTTTGTTAAACTGGTTGTATTTAGTCTAACTGGCAAATAGACAAGAGATGAGTTGGGTGAATTAGTTATTAATTAATTCACAAGTTATTAACTCATAATACAACTAATGAATACATCAGTTAACTCAGTTGCATGTCAGTGCATGTTCAGTTCAGCAGCGACAGGTGTTAGAGAATCAGATTGCTATCAGTTGTGACTATAGTTGTGCATCAGATCTTGCACAATCAAGGGATTGAGCCAATGAGTTTGCTCACGTATTTTCCCACATTGTAGCTTGTGCTCACGTGATTTAGCCAAGGAAATACGTGGTTGCCTTGAAATTATCATCAGTTCTTGAGCAGGTATTGAGCAGCGGAGGCAGGCAAGCAGCGAAGGAGATTTGAGCCAGTGATTGATTCAGATCTGAGCTGTATTGTGTGTAACAGAGTGGAGATACTTGTGAGAAGTATTATGCTGTGTAATGTTACATGACTCAATCATTAATATACAGATAGTTGGGGTTTTTAGCGAGATGCTTTCCCCGGGGTACATACTGTGTTAATGTGTGAATGCTCTTGATGTTTTATTGTTATTGATGCTGCTATATTGATGATCAACGTAGAGGAGCTTATGTATTGTGTATGTTTTCAGCAATAGTACATGATCAGGATAATATCCATTGAATATGTGTTAAATTATTCAAAATTTCTACATGGTATCAGAGCTGGTTGATTTGTAGAAAAAGTTCTACAGGATATCAAAGCGAGGATTGATCATCAGATCTATTATTTAGGAAGTGACTACGTTTTATTTCTTCAGGCAGAGTCTGTAATCGGGCCAGGTAGCCTCTAGATTCATCCTTATTTTGGAAGGTGAGATATCCAGTGAATGCCCATACAGTCGATCTTTGTACAAGAAATACTTCGTTCTCACGAATTTTAGATCGGAAGCAGTTGAGTTTTTTGAGCTTGTGGAATGGCGCTCAAGGATAAAAATCAGAAACATTAAGTGTGAGAATGGAGACAGTATGCCCCAGGATCTCACGAAGTTCACCCAATGCCGGGATGAGCTGGGAAGTGTGGGGGTAACTGTCGATGATGAGGATGGTGAGTCTAGCTCTCCTTGGCCTTCCTAAGAGTTGGAATAGCTACCGGGACTCGGTGAATGGAAGGGAGAAATTGCCAGGATGGGAGAGACCTTGGTCGGATCTTGTGAAAGAGGAGATTAGACGGAGCACCAGAGACAGTTCTTCATCTATGCATGATGAGGAGAACTGTGCCTTAGCGAGTAAGGCGAAGAAGGGGAAGGGTAAGGTTTCTCTTTCCGAATCCAGTTCTTCCAATGATTGGAAGAAGGTTGACAAGTCGAAGGTGAGATGCTTTCGTTGTCATGAGTTGGGCCATTATGCTACTAATTGCCCAAAGAAGAAGTCCAAGAAGGGATCCGAGGAAGGATCTGAAAGTGAGGCACTTGCTTCACAGTTTGAGTTGGATTTCACACTCTTCGCATGCATGGTTTCATCCATGATGGGAAGTGGTTGGTTTCTTGACAGTGGAGCTTCTTTCCACATGACTGGTGACAAAAATTTGTTCAGTACTTTGGAGGAGAAAGATCTCCAGATACTCATAGGGATGGGTAATGATGAGAAGTATAGTGTCTCAGGTGTAGGCACGGTTATTTTTCAGAGGGAGCATGGAGCTCACCTTACCTTGACCGATGTCAAGTATGTTCCAGGACTGAAGAGAAACTTGGTGTCAATCGCGATGCTGGAAGACAGAGGCTATGATGTAGCTTCAGTAAGGGAAAGGTTTTCCTTAGACACATCATCACTAGACAGGTGAAGCAGATTGGTTCACGGGTCAAGAACCTGTATGCTCTTAAGGTTCAAGATGCATGCAAAGCCTTGAGCAGCAAGGCAACTGATGGAGACTTGGTGGGTGAGAGGGAGGGTATATTACCTCTCAACATGCAGAGCCAGAAGAAGTCTCAGACAATTGTGGAGGAGCCACGATTGGTGCAGCAGCTTCAGGAGGTTGTGGAGAAGCCACAACAGGGGAAGCTGATAGGAGATCGAGTAGAGACATCTACTCATGCAGAGACCTCCAATAGCGGGAAACTTCGAGCCAAGTGGGCTGAGGGATCGCATGCAGCCATACCTCCAGGTAGGAGGTGG